>JACEGR010012016.1:0-12919 GCA_014170235.1 Listronotus bonariensis | reverse complement strand
GGGTGTCCGGGAAAATGTGGGAAATCTCTTGCACACATATGAAACAGATTAACGTGTGACGTATAAATTTTGAAATATTACTATATAGGGCCACTTTACGTCACTTGGGCAAATGTACCATATGGAACTATCTTCTTGGGACCATGAGACCGGTGGACCATCACAACTAACTTTGCATTAAAAACCAACTTAACTTATTGAACTAATTAAATTTAGTACGGGCATATCCCTAAGGATAGCTCCGTACGGGGCTGAACTTAAACTTTAACTTTATACTTTACTTCACTAACTGCTTGTTATCTGATAAAACAATCAATCCCCGTCTTAAAATTTTGTTCTCTTTAAATATTAAATTTTTCAGTATTTGTTTTGCATTTCTAGGCAACTCTGCTTGTTTAATGTTTTGTTTTATTATAATAAGAGTAACCTAGAAAATTGTTTGATTTCTACTTTTTAAACCTTGACACTTCACGTATTGTTTTATGTACCAAATTTCCCAATGTTAAGTAACCCAATTATATTTAAATTTCCCAAAATGTATATTTTTAAAATTCCCAAAATGTATACTTTTTTGTACTAGGTGTTCACATATGCCCCTTCCTGAAAGCGTTGGACCCACAACGCTATTAGAAATGAGCCAAATTTACTTTAACCCCTTAAAAAAATTAGCAATATTACCAAAATCGATAGTTCCATATAGCTTACAAATATTTAAAAATCTAACAATATTTTACCTATTATGTAAATTACCGTAAATAACCTTAACTTTTCGGAGTTTTTTAAAAATATGAAAAAAGTTTTATCTAAATTTTTTCAATAAATGTAAACAAAAAAATGAACAAATAGCCCTTAATCCAAAAAATAATTAATTAACTTGACTTTTTTTCTAAAAATAAAAGATTTGTCATTGATTATAAGAAAAAGGTTAAATTTTTTCATTGTTAACTGAATAATTTCTAAATTTGGGATTTTCTCCAAGTAGTTTTATTTAAATATAGTTGTAACGGTTAAGATTATTTTTTGAGAAAAGTGGCCTAAATTTTATACCTCCCATATTAAACACTTTAAATGCATAGTGTTATTGTGCTACAAAACATCTGACTTGGTAAATAAAAATGTTTATTTGAAACTAGCTAGCTCTGCATTATTAGATATGGTCTTGACCTTTCTCGGATATTATATATCATCAAAACAATGACCCTTTCATCACTTAATATTACATATACGGTGGGTTAAAAAAGAGTTATTATCAAATTTTACTTTTAGGCTACTTTTCTCTGCATATTAAATCATTATTTTTATCAATATTATACTTTTTCTAATAAGTAAACAACAAAAAAATACCATTAATTAAAAACATTACAGATTTACCTAAACACTATACAAATACCATAATATTCTAGATTGTCCATCTTTTGTTGAATTGTACTGTGTCCACCTTGCCTCCCAGTCCATGTTCTTGATGGTGCGTTCCATTGGCCATTTGTCCCGTACTTCTTCTCCACATACCATTGTCTGCGCTTTCATTTCCATTTTCTTCTTCCACATCAGGTTACTGCAACTTCATGCCAATTTCCCATATCCTGAGCTTTCAGGGCCGCTAGATAGTCTTGTACCCACCATTCAAGACCATACTTCAGAGCTCTTCCCCATACTAGAGCTGCGGCTTCCAGTGCTAATGCAGCCTCATGCTGCTTCGAACTCCGTCTTCACGACGTACCATAGCAACTTCAACACAAATAAACAAATTTCCATATTCTTCTTCATCACTTCTGGCTAACACCATTTAGCCATATTTGAAAACTGAAGATATGCCTTATCTTCCTTTTCTCGTAGCTACGCTGCCGCTACGCCTTGCAAGCTACGCTACGCAGCATATGTTTTCCCCATCTTCCTCCACTCGCACGCATTTCACCTCCGGGAACGCGAACGCTCTTTACCATATCATATCTGGTATTTCTTCCACAACCAAACCGAGGGTAGGAAGGGCGTACCATAAGCGACTTTTCCTATCGCTTCACAAGGGCACTGGAACTGGGGCGGGCACAGCTTACCATAACCGACGTTTCACAAGGTCACTGGGAACGGGGGCGCCTCCACCATATGTGATCGTATAATTTTGAAATATTACTATACAGGGCCACTTCACGTCGCTTGGGCAAATGTACCATATGGAACTATCCTCTTGGGACCATGAGACCGGTGGACCATCACAACTAACTTTGCATTAAAAACCAACTTAACTTATTGAACTAATTAAATTTAGTACGGGCATATCCCTAGGGATAGGCTCCGCACGGGGCTGAATCTGGGGACCCTTTAACTCTTAACTTTACTTCTCACTGACTCGCTTGCTTTATCTGATAAAACACTCGATCCCCGTCTTAAAATTTTGTTCTTTCTTTAAATATTGGGACTTTTCAGTATTTGTTTTGCATTTAGGCAACCTCCAAGCTTGTTTAATGTTTTTGTTTTATTATAATAAGAGTAACCTAGAAAACGTTTGATTTCTACTTTTAAACCTTGACACACTTCACGTATTGTTTTATGTACCAAAGAATTAAAAATTACAAATTACATCGAAAAATAAAATATTGTATTATTAAACAAAAATAAACTCTATTGTTAAAATAATTTTTACTCAAAACCTACTCATTTTATCGAGGTCAAACTGGAGTACCATTTTTTTAGCAAAAGGTTTAAACTACCCAAAACATATTTTTTTGTGTCTTCACCCTACAGGGCGTAAAAATATAATATCAATAATGTGCGAAAACTAGTCCGTCCTGGCAAACTAAAGAAGATATAAGTTTGGGCACTATTTTAAGAAGGTCTTTACCAGTGATGTCATCATATCTAAAATATTATCAAATTATACAGAGCGCTTTAAAAGTTATTCAAAACGATTTTTAGCTGCCTTTAGGGATCATATCTCCGCAGGGGGACTTAAACGGAAAACATTTTATGGGAACTTGTCGTGTTATTTTCATCTGTTTTCCATACGTGTGCAAGAGATTTCCACATTTCCCGGACACCCTGTATGTCATAAAAATATTCCTGCAATGGGTGGAGAATGAACATAAACCCTTTTATAAAAGATACTATAAAGTCTGGAAATATCAGAAAACCAAAAATTAAGTAGTTATTGTGACAGTTTTTAATTTGTTTATATTTTGTATATCACTAACCTATTATTATTGGCTTTTAATTTTAAAAACTCCCCAATGACTTAGGGTGTTTTATTAATATCAATGATGCAAAGAGTCATTCAAGATTCAAGAAATGTGTTTGCAATAGACAAAGCGTTATAAAATAATAGCACAGGACCAGTTAATTGACGTTACACAAAATACAGATAATTTTAATATACATAGCTAATATAATACCGACAAGACATAAACAAGACCTGAGGCTTACCGACAGAATTTAAAATATTTTTGCGGGCCAAAGTTAGTGTTGCGTGTCTAATATTGACGTATCGAAAGGTTTGGTAAATGACCTATCGGCTGCACATCACAAAAAATTGTTTGAGACTCCAGCTTTGTCTAACATAAATGTACGAAACAGATATATCGTCAGTTCAGATCGATTTTGGACGAGATGGCACACACCTTTAACCAAATTATGGGACGGCTGAAAAAAAGGATGTTTCCCTTTAATCTTATCATGGGCTTTCACTGTCTACAAAACGATAGCTCAGTAGACCACGCAGTTGTCTATTTAGGCTTAAAATTGTTTGAAGAAGGACAAGCTTACGTAGCTCTGACTTAAGTGAAGTTTTGAAAGATTGTGTAGATTGCAACAAATTGTCAAAAAAGAAACCATGGAACAGTGAGGCATTAAATAAACTAAAAGCTAAAAATATTCGGTATGTCTTGCCTATCAGATCGCCCAACGATTTTATTATTTTTTAATACCCCAGATTGATGAAAAGATCGGTGCAATCTAGTTATCTAGGACTTACCGAATTATTCTAGCTTTTAGTACATAATCTATATTTTTATTGCAATAAAACCGTTTAAATATATATTTATTCACCCTATACCTATAATAATTTTCAATATACAATATTAATTCTTAACACGCAATTTTATACGACTTCCATGACACTATCGGGTTAATTTATTTGACTTCATAAAGCCCCACAGTTTATATAAGGGGATCAAATTATACACATTATTACAGAAACTTGCTTAATCTTCTATTTTGCGAGTCAAATTTCACTAGTATTATTTTCTTTGTAGTGTTTGTAATAAGATAAACTTAATGTCTATTGATATTGATTTTAATAGGAAAGTTTTTATTATTTATCTTCAAAAAGCTACTTACAAAATAAAAAATTACTTTGGGTAAGTTATGATATACCTGCATATATGTGGTACAAAAACTTCAATAGAGACTGTAACGAGTTGTTGTGAATACCACAGAATTCAAGTGTCTTCTTATTAGACAAGCTTCGTTGTCTAGCGGTAGGATATTAAACCTGCCTTTGATGCCCTACTAAAATTGCATCATTTAATAAATACGAGCATCAATTTTAGCGGAGGTGGCTAGGTGTGTTATAAAGCATATTGAAGAGAAAAAGAAGGAAATTTTTTAACTGTCTTTAAAGGGAGTAAAATACTTTGTAGAATATACCAAGACAGAAGGGATTTTTTCACTGTGCTTTATAACATAACTAGCCAATCCATATAATGCTAATTATTCTCTATTTACTGAATGATGCAATTTTTGAAGTGCATCAACGACAGAATTATACCCTACCTCTAGACAACAAAGTTTGTCCAATAAGGAAACCCTTGATTTCCATGTTATTTACCACTACTTGTTACAGCCTCATTAACAAGTTCGTAAGGCAGGCAAAACCGGTCTGAAAGAGAGTTGGGGTGGATAACATAGAAAGAAGGATGTTTCTTTTAACTGTCTTTAAATGAAGTAAAATAATTTGTTTAAAAAAACAACATGCTCACACTACAGCAAAATTTAAAATGCTATATTTGTTTTAAAAATTAATATTTGTAATATACAAACCTTATAACGGCTCTTTTGGTACCGTCTATTTGAATTAATGATTGTTATAGAAGACCCCGCATTTAAAATTCACAAACGCCTAATGTAAAACGCTCTGTGTATATGGACTTTAATTGGTTGCGCCCTTTATATTCTAACATTTTAGCTTAGAATTGATTAATGCTCCAAGAACAATAGCGAGCGTTGTAATCCAAGGGCAAGATCTTGGGTTTAAATAAATAATTCCCAAGATAGGACTCTTGTATACATATATTCGATGATTGCATTATAAATTAAGAGATACGCGTCTTGAAACTTTAAGCTTTCTGTTATACGCGAGGCGGAAGTTTTTGTACGGGAAATGGAAGATTATTTAATTTAGTTCTCTCACTATCTTTGCGTAAATATATAATTTTCAAAAACTTTGTACCAAAAAGGAATGCAAAAGATAATGTGCTATAGTTTTCTTTCAGTTTAATATTTTTAAAGAAGACTGAATATCTGTAACTTAAAAGTTAATATACTAAAAGGTTTACCAATAGTAGCGTCAGAAATTTAAAATGACCCAAAATAATAACTGCAAGTAAAATGTAAGTATTTGTTTTTTTTTTTGAAAAAATAAATTTTTAGCACTAAGTTTTAAAAGAATATAGTACAAATGTGTTTCTTTACTTTGTTTGAGTTAAATGGATTCTTGTGGCCCAATTATTGATTTTCTTCATATGATACAGGGTGTTATTTAATAAGTGTCCGATATTTTAGAGAGTGATTTTTCAAGTATTTTTAAGGTAAAAAGTTCCTATGAACGTGTGGTCTAAGATGCTTCGCTTTCAAGATACAGGGTGTCAAAATTTTATTTTTATTTATGTTTTTCTGCATAATTTCCTAAATAATGCCGATTTCCGAACGAAAATTGGTACCTGGGGGTTTTTGACATGAGAAATTTGAATTTGTTCTTAATTTAGGTCTAACTTGTAGGGGCGCTAGCCACATGTATATTCTCACTTTCAAAGGCTCATGACTTTTTGTACAACCCTGTATTTACATTTTTGTTAAAAGAAATGGATTCCTTAGTCATTTTTAAGTAAAAAAGGTACTCTTATTAGATGACGCTAGGAGCAACCGTTTTCAGAAATATTTTAGTTTAAAATAATCGATGCATACGCTTAGTAATAAATATGCTAAGTAAAGACCGCCGAAAATGACGGTTTTATCAAGTAGCCTAGTCAATGCATTTTGTTTGTGTTGTCATGTAAAAATTCAGACATAATACAATTTTGACGTACTTTGACGTACAGTTGAGTAGTAGGTAATAAATATTAGTGAGTTTTTTAAAATGGTAAATTTTACCAATGCTGAGTATGCTGACATGCATTTTACATACGGACTTGCTAATGGAAATGCTTATGAAGCTAAACGTTTGTATCAGGAGCGTTATCCGAATCGCATAGTTCCAACTCCAAAAAACTTTTCAAGAATCCACGGTCGGTTAAGAGAAACAGGAACATTTGAGAAAGCTAGTCACCTGTCAGGTGCAGTTCGAACGGTAAGAACCCCAGATATCGAAGATGCAGTCCTTAATATGGTAGAAGAACAGCCGGATACAAGCACCAGGCAAGTAGCGTTTACGTTAAATATTTCTCATTTTCTGGTATGGAAAATTTTAGTGGATAATTTATTATATCCCTATCATGTTCAAAGAGTTCAGGCACTGCTACCTCGTGACTTTCCTTACGTATAAATTTCTGTCGTTGGTTTCTCCAATGCCTTATTCAAAACCCTTTGTTTCAAAACCTTATCCTGTTTACCGACGAAGCAAATTTCTCACGTAACGCTATACGTAATTTTCATAATAATCATATGTGGTCAAATGAAAACCCACATGCAATACAGGAATCACATTTTCAAGAACAGTTCTCTGTTAACGTGTGGGCAGGAATCCTGGGAGATAATTTGATAGGTCCATTTTTCCTTCCGGGAAGATTAAATGGCGAGAATATATCGTCGTTTTCTTGAAGAGAATTTGCCTATTTTACTGGAAAATGTGCCACTTAGACTAAGGAATGAGATGTGGTTTATGCATGACGGTGCCCCTGCACATTTTAGCATCAAGCGCGAGAGTTTTTAAATCAAAATTTCAATAATCGTTGGATAGGTAGGGGAGGGACTCAACCATGACCTCCTAGGTCGCCAGACCTTAATAGTTTGGATTATTTCCTTTGGGGACATCTAAAAACATTAGTTTACCAAACACCTATTCAAAATGAAGAAGAACTGAGAAATCGAATAATGGACTCTTGTAGAACGATTGAAAATACTCCAGGAATTTTCCAGAGGGTACGCGAATCAATGAGGAGAAGATTGGATGCGTGCCTACAGGCAGGGGTGGGCATTTCCAACATTTATTGTGATTTTGATCTGGTTTTTCATCCTGTTTTTATTTAGCGTTCGTCTGTTATTTTTTTAAATATTTCATGTTGATTAAAAAAGTTAATTTACAAAATTGTTTCATTTTTTCAAAACACATGCATCGATTTCAAACCAAACCAAACCAAACCAAAATATTTCGAAAACGATTGCTCCTAGCGTCATCTAATAAGAGTACCTTTTTACGTAAAAATGACTAAGGAATCCATTTCTTTTAACAAAAATGTAAAAACAGGGTTGTACAAAAGTCATGAGCCTTTGAAAGTGAGAATATACATGTGGCTAGTGCCCTCTACAAGTAAGAGCTAAATTAAGAACAAATTCAAATTTCTCATGTCAAAAAACCCCCAGGTACCAATTTTCGTTCGGAAATCGGCATTATTTAGGAAATTATGCAGAAAAAACATAAATAAAAATAAAACTTTGACACCCTGTATCTTGAAAGCGAAGCATCTTAGACCACACGTTCATAGGAACTTTTTACCTTAAAAATACTTGAAAAATCACTCTCTGAAATATCGGACACTTATTAAATAACACCCTGTATATACATATTATATTCATATTACCCGGTATATTTGTAATGGTGCGTGTGACGTTCTGCTTCACGTCACGAATTGTTTGTGGCATATTCTCGTAGACCTAAGATTTTTAGTAGCCCCACAGAAAATTGTCCAAGGGTAAGAGATCGCATGACTTTGGCGGCACTTTATATTACTATTTCTCGAAATAACCCGCATTGATGCACATCTGGTAGCTCCACTTTAAAATAATTGTTTTTTAATTAACTAACAATGGCTGTAGATCAAACAGCTGCTTATTCTAAAACAAATATCCATAGAAAAAAAAGAGATATATTTTAAGTAATTGAAAGACCCAATATATTACCAACAGTAGCCTACAGTTCATTTTTTACAAATTAAAAAAGGCAGCGTACTCCTTATTTTTAATTTTACGCAACTTTAACACAGCCAACATGCAAAATTTCGATTTATATGAGAAAAAATTACTTAGCGAAACGCACAGCTTGCTGATCAATGTAAATGAATTCCATACTGTCATAATATTTCAGAGAAAAATTGCTTAAGAAAATTACAAATTTACATATAAATGCATGCAAAATAGAGTTTAATTTAATAGTTTTGTTTTTCAGCGTTCTTATAAAACCTCGTAAATCAAATTTAATTATGGTCCTTAAGAGCAATAATTCACCACCTTGCACTTATAACTAAAACGATCTAACGACCAAAGTTGGTAATTAAGTAATTTATTAAGAAGTATTTAACGGCAAAAATTATTTCTTTACTGCATATTTAAAAAATAAACAATGACTAAATAATGCGTTTTTGAAATCACACTTTCTGTTACATACAGGGCGATCAAACATAAGTCGCCACTATTGTTAACTTCTTTATTATTAGAGATACGAAGTGGGTTAAATTAGTAAATTGTATTATTTTTTTCTGATGATTATCGTGCTGTCAATGGAAAAATAATTGAACATCGGGTTTTCGATTTACTGCAAAAAGTGCTTTTTTTTTAATGGCACACCTGTATATTATATCAATATAAGAAGATCTTTCAAAAGCATTTAATAAAATACCACATGTGATATATCCAATTTTTAAGAGTTTTGAAAATATGTCCATTTTCAGAAATTTAACAGTAGTAAACTGGCTCTTTTTAAATAAAATACCCTGTAGATTGCATCACCATCAAATAGTAATTTTAAAGAGCTTTAAGAAAATACTACATTTTATATTTCTATCTCTTTTAGTTTTGGATATATATGGTCATCAAATCTAAAAAATAGTAGATACTAATGTACATTATATCTACAACACTGAAGTTAGTGCTTATAGCCTAAAGTTGTAAATATAATAAGAGTTTAATATAATTTTTAGATTTGGATGGCTATATTTCGAAAACTATAACAGATATAAACATATTAAATTTGGTATTTTTAAGGCTAATAAAATATATATTTAATGGTGATGTGTGTGTTTACTATACTAACTAAGTTCTCGAAGATGGTCATATTTCCAAATGTATTAAAAGTTTGATATATTAAATGTCGAGTTTTTTAAAGCTCTTAACGTATCTTTTGAGTTGTAATATAATATACAGAATGCTCCATCTAATTTTTTCGGTAAATCGGAAACCCGAAGTTCAATTGTGTTTTTGTTAGTAACACGTTAATCAGAGGGAAAAGTACTTCAACTTTATTTATTTAACCGACTTTGCATCTCAAATAGTAAAGAAGTTAGCAATAGTGCCGACTTAAGATTAATCACCCTGTATACAGTGTGTCTACTTAATTTCGCACTATGGGTAAAACTTTTTATTATTACCTTTACTAAAAAGAAACAATATTAACAGTTGTTGCAAAATACTAAATTTCTTTAATAATTAGTACCCTTTACACTTTGCTTAAGTTCACATAAATTAATTAAAATAAATTATATGAGTCCCAAAATGGTTATCCCAGCTTCACCCTAATTATTATAATAAAAAAATTTACAATCTGTTTTGGACAAAAAGGTAATTTAAGAAATGGATGGGCGTGCCATGGGAACTGTCAGTAGTGAAATTGAAGGTTATACGTAACACCAGTAGCATATCTTGGTTTGACAGCCGACAATTTATGCATTGCATCGATTGTTGAATTATTTGTTTTCTTTTTGGAATTTCTGGGAGCTACGAGCTCGATTATCCAGATTTTCCGCCGACGAAAACCCTGGAAAGCATAGTCCGGAAGGGGGAGAGTGGTGGATTGGACCTGAAGGGACCAAAACCAAGAAAAAAAAATTGAAATAGAATAAGAACATTTGTTGGCCGACTGTATCTTGAATGTTGCTTATCGCTCGGCCGACTTGCTGCAAACGCCGCGGCAACGGTCGGTCGGCGTTTTGATCAAAGGAATCGGCGAGTCGCTTGTTTCCCATTTAATATGGAAAACATCGGCAGGTTTGTGCCAGCTTTTGGCAGAGTCACCAATTTTGAAGCAATTTCCATTCAGACGTTTGTTATATACAGGTTAATAGGGTTAATTTTCTGATTTTGTAAACCAATGATAATGTGGAACCGTGAAAACCCTTAAGTTTCATCGAAAGTTTTAAAAAACTTCTGTGTTTATGAAAGATATCCATAAAAGAATATAGAGACAAAAACCTTTGCCGCAGTTAAACTTCTTCCCGTAGAAATTCTCTCTGCCACCCTCAAGGAAAATCAACTTTTTGATAAGGAGCGCTTGATCTCATTTAAGCCTATGTTCGCTGAATTTTGTGACGTAATCATTTCCCGTAATTCTTTGTTTACAATCGTACTGGAAGGTTTTTTCGAGGTTTTGGTGGTATTTTTTGCTTTTTAGTCATTGGACTTTTATATATGTTTAGTTTTACTGTTTATATTTAAATTGAGTAGTTATTAGTACTGCAGTTACAGATAATTTTAAAACCTGTAAACTGGGGTCACTGAACTTTGGATTTTTTATACAGCGAATTTACGTTTAAATCGTTATTAAGGGTAAGATACATATTTTTTGTTTTTTTTTAGTGATTTTATTTTGTCAGGTAAAAAATATTATGGCAAAAAGGTGACGTCACAAACATAACCTATATTTTCGGACATATATAAAAAATTGAGCGCTCCTTATTAAAATGTTTATCTTCCTTGTGCCACCCTCGTCTTTTTTAAATTTTCTTTTTTTTTTTAACCAAATACGCGGCACAAACAAAATCGCTATTTCCATTTTGACAAAACTAGTGTGGACGCGAAACACTTGTATCTGTAAATGTTGGCCAACTCTGTTGCTCAAAAAATTTTGAATAAAATACAGTCGGCCGACAATTTTGCACCAATTGTATCCAAGTTTGTACATGGCCAAAGGATACCAATCCATAGAACCCCACAAGTGAGATTTCAGCGTACCCTAAAAATTTTAGTACCTACCGCGACCAACAGATGGCGAAAGTAGTACGATGTCGCTTTGCTAATACGATTATCATCAGAAATTGATAGCAGTCGCTGACGAGCAGTCGGCCCGATCAGTTAGAGTGAGGATATACGCAAAATTTAATAAAATAAAATCCCCGATAAATGGACCCAGTATCCATAAGATTATTAAATTTATTATTTCAGAATAGGATATATCGATGCGTTTTTACAAAACATCGTAAGCGACATTCGCCAATTTTACGGGAAACGATTTTTTCTTCCCATCGCGTTATTTTTAAAGAAAAACCGAGAGCTGAATGTTTTTATTTTAGATTTCTTCTTAATTTGAATTACAAAACAAACATATTTAACATTTAATGTCAAAATTTTCAGAATCTCCTAAAAAAGCTAAAAATTTTAAAATTCTAAACCTAAATAATAGTTAATTTTTAAATTTTTTATTTTTATTTAATTTATCTGGTGGTAGACTTGCCACCAAAACTTCGATTTTTAGTTCTCTATTCACTTGCTTTATTTTTTTGGTTTTTTTGTACTATTAATTTATTTTTTGGCGGGTACCCAAATAACTACCATTAATTAAATAAACCGCCGAACCAATATATCTTCATCTTCATCTGAAATAAAGCCAATGAAAAAAAAAACGTTTCCCGTAAAACTGACGAATGTCGCTTACGATGTTTTGTCAAAAACCCATCGATATATCCTATTCGGAAATCATAAATTTAATAATCTTATGGATACTATGTCAATTTATCGGGGATTTTATTTTTATTAAATTTTGCGTATATCCTCACTCTAACTGATCGAACGGACTGCTCGTCAGCGACTGCTATCAATTTCTGATGGTAATCGTATTAGCAAAGCGACATCGTACTACTTTCGCCATCTGTTGGTCGCAGTAGGTACTAAAATTTTTAGGGTACGCTGAAATCTCACTTGTGGGTTCTATGGATTGGTATTCTTTGCCATGGCTTAATGAATAAAATTTTCTATATAAATTTAAATTGTTTATATGTACTTTTTATACATCTAATTGATCTTTTATTTGCAGATGCAAAAACAAAGTTTACCCTAAACTTCTTCCAACAACCTCCATAGTTATCGTGTTCCATAATGAAGCTTGGAGTACACTTCTCCGAACTGTGTGGAGTGTTATCAATAGGTCCCCTAAAGCTCTATTAAAAGAGATTATTTTGGTGGACGACGCAAGTGAAAGAGGTAAGAATTGTTTACGTTTTATATGAGAGTTCATAAATTATAAGATATCCTATATTTTGTTCAAAAATAGGTACTGCTCCTGGCGGCATTTCTTATTTATTAGAAGAAAACCGCCGAAATATACTTTAAATCTGCAGGAAAAGGAAAAACAAAATGTCTTTTTATTGAGCCATACAGATAATAATAAAAGTAATAAATTACCATTTGCCATAAGAATAAGAGGTAGACCAAATGGTCGAGGGAACACCATAATTGGATTAAGTGCAAAAAGAAAAATAAAGAAAATATACAGGGTGATTCAAAAATC
>JACEGR010012015.1:0-12923 GCA_014170235.1 Listronotus bonariensis | reverse complement strand
TTTTTGTTGTCAAACGTGTAATTCTACTAAAAGAAAAGAAATATGAGGAAAAGACAGACATTAATGTTTTGTCTCCGTGTATTGTGATTGGCCAGTTTGATTTTACCGCCAATAATTGTCAATCTTGTCATATTTCTCCGTCATCTGTCATACGAAAAACATTAAACACCGGTTATCGGTTATTTCACGAGTTTTTTTACGATTCATTTGTGCCCTAATATTAAGTTTAATCAAGTGATTACCAATAGAAATTAAAACAAATAAGGTAGGTTTTATGCATGCAACATTATAGTAGAGTTTAAATTTATTCTAATGTACGTTAAATGTGGTTAAAAAACTAAATTTACAAGTTAGGGCCACCTTAGCGGTTTATTAGTATACTTTCCAAATTGTACGAAATTTTAGGCTTTAAACCAATCCTTAAAGGTATTAAGGTATATAAATCTTAACAGTATTTATATTTTTTCATAGTAATCAAATACTATTTTCAATTCATTTAGTTGTGCATTCGAGTGGTTAGAACCTCTCGGTAATTTTCTAGCAACCTGCGGCAACTCCGATTTTAACGAAATTTGGTATACGGGGGTTTTTTGGGGCGCTGATCACGAATCTGAAAGATTTTTTGGCGGAAACGTTTCGTTTTGAGATATTCAACATCAAAGCTCAAGAATTTGAATCCAAGCTTATTTTCACTATATTCCCATTCTTTTTTGCACACAATTCTTGGATTTAAAAAGCTAAGGTATCACTGTAAAATATTTTGATTTTCACCTCTTGAAACCCCGTTTTTCTTACGTTCTTACATTATTTTTTTGCATTAAATTGCATGGCTTTTCTTTGATAATGCGGCAACCATACATACACATAGGGCCTCATGGCACACTGGGATTTGAAATGATTCAAAGTATAGCTATGCAATTTAATGCAAAAATAATGTAAAAATACAAGAGCGGGGTGATTAAGAGGTGAAAACTAAATATTGTGTGCCAACTTTTAGCTTTAAATCAAGTAATTGTGTGCAAAAAGAAGGGGGAATATTGTAAAAATAGGATTAGTTTAAATTTTCAAGTCTGATGATGAATATCTCGGAGAACGCAGCGTTTCGCCAAAAAATTCTTTCGAGATTCGTGATCAGCGCCTCACAAACCCCCATATACCAAATTTCGTCAAAATCGGAGTTGCCGCAGGTTTCCAGAACCTCTTTTTTGGTTCCGTGGTTAGAACTATCGTCGGAATTAACTTGATTCAATCAGATATAACTATTTTTAAAACTTGTAATATTTTTCTCTAATACATGGCAAAACTGCTACAGGTATCATTAACCTCCAAAATGACTTGTTTCGCATAGTGATTTTTAATCCATTTTCTCCTGAAATTCAGAACCAAATATATTCAGTCACTTGCAAGCGTGGTGTAGTGGCCTACATACCAGCCTCTCACTGCAAAGATCTGGGTTCGAATCTCTTTTCTTACACTGGGTGTTTAATAACTCGTCACATCACAGATGTTAATGGCAAAGCCTCTGTGTAGTATTCTGCCAATCCTAGGTAGTAGTTATTTAAAAATAACGTGCGTGGTGGCAACTACCGCGTTGTCTCAAAGATTTATTTATTTATTTATTTACTCATTAACGGGCATTGCCCAATTACAATTTTTAAATAACAAGCATCTACATATATATATATCTAGTAAACTCAAGCTTTTTTAAATTAACAAATATTCAGGACTAAGATTTTATGTTTTTGGTTAACCACCGAAATGGCTTAAAAAGCAGATAAAAATAACAAGCTACTAATGATTAAGAAACAAGAGAGAAACAACATCTAAAATTAAATTTAAAATATACACATTAAAAAAAATCTAACTTCAAAAAATAAAACGACATGAAGCCTTAATCTATAAGGCATTGGACTTCTATAACCCTTCGAAGCCTACTTAGGGATAAATTAAATAAAGTCGTCCCCAAGTTTATTGGCATGCTTCTATCAATCTATTTATTGGGGAAAATTTCCCCATACAACCTTTGGTGAAAATTTGTTTGAAAGGTAACAGAATGCCTTAATGTCCTTGAAGGAACATAGAAATTTATAGAAAAGAGCAGTTCACTCCATTGCACATTCCCATGAATTAGTTTAGATTTAGATGCTGTGAAATGCAAAACTGCATGTTTCAGTGCTTGGATAACATTAAGGGAACAGGTATGAGATGGGTTAAACATCCAATAACCCGGCATTCACGGTACTCTTGGTATTTAGGCATAAGCCTTCGTGAGTTGTCACAAAGAAGAAAAGAACATCTAATATTTTCAAAAGATCATTTTGGTTCTGACCAATCTAGTTAAAGCTAAAAATTTGGAACAATGCAACCAAGATGTTTTGTTCAGAGGGAACATAATGAAGGCCTGTGAAACCCAAGAAGAAGTAGGAGCTCTTTTTGAGCTCAAAGATGATGCTAACTAATTTAAACTATTTTTGTTTTACCATTAGCTACTCTAAATAGAAACACATATATTTTTGAAAGTACCAGTGGTCCAAAAATAGAAAGTATCAGTTTCTTACATTTCTGTTAGTTTACTTCTAACTTAAATTGGTTATCTATAAATTTCTAATTGGTGCATGTCTTTTGAAATCTTGTAGTTAATATTCAAAGAACAATACATTTTATGTCTATATGTATTTTTAGTTGCAATACATTTTGGTGCCCTCAATAAAACAGCACCATCTTTGAAATAAAAAAAATTTGTAGGCTTAGGACTTTATTCAAAATTTAGCAAAATATATAACAAAACCAAAGTAAAATTTGGACGGTAATTATAAATATTTCTGCACTACATATTTCAAATCAAATGTTTATTATCTATTTACATAAAGTTTATTCTAAAAGTACTAAGTGTTTATTTGGATACACATTTAAGGAAGTAGGCTCTAGCAGAATTTTAACACTTTGCTTTTTAGCAGTGAGTATGGATTAGCAAAATATATGGTATAAAGCTTAGGCATTAGTGCTAGTACTTACAGCCATTGTCGTTTTTTATTGACCTGATCTAGAATCTGCGTAACTCTTCTACTTTAGTGAGTTATTTTTGAATTTTTAAATTGAAGGAGTTAAAAAAGTTTGACTCATTCAAAGAGCCATTTTTACATAAGAGTTAGATATGCTGTACCAAAAGATAATGTCACAGTGACTGATGAATTTATTGAAAGTGAAAGGGTCCCGGAAATATAGGTTTTGCAAAAAACAAATTGTTAATACACAAAAATTATACAGTTTATTATAAAGATTTAAAGTAAATAATATTTTATATTAAAAAATAATTGAACATTTAATAATTAACATGCAACAAAGAAAACAACATTTTTTGGCTATTTTAAATTAAAAGGCATTTTTTTAATATTATTTTCAGAATCTAGAGGAAATTTATCACCTATTTTGTGTGAATTCAATTATAAAGCTATGAGATAAGGTCACGACATTCGCCATATTGGCTAACGCGGCTGTGACGTCAAGTCGGGCCATTTTCGGCCATGTTTGATTTTAGGCAGATCAGTGGCGTAGAATTAAGGAGAAAACAAAAAAGAACTGTATGTTGTAAACAAAATTTATTGGATTATTTTAATAGGCATAACTTAAAACAAAAACATAAATGTGGTTTAAATGTTGAAAATTAAAAATTATCAAAGCGACGACAGGACGATGAGGTGGGTACCTGGCAGAGCAAAACATTTTCCATGGTTCCGTAAGTCAAAAACCATTTTAAAAACTTTGTATACAGGGTGTCCGCTAATGAATTGTACACAGAAAAACCACAGATTCCTTATGCCAAAATATTAAGATTTAACCAAACATACCTAATATCCAAAAGTTTATAATAAGGAAGATACGGGGGTGTCATAGTAAAAAGAAAAAGTAAATTTATTTCGATAATTGTTCCCCCCTTTTAAATATCTTAATAAAACGGTATCTAGGGATTTTTAAACATTAGCTTTTCAGATCGAATATTAATTTTTTGTGTGTAGACTAGAGGGCGATGGATACACTATTTAAAATTCTCTAAAACTACCCAATTTTTTGTTACTACTCTGTATGTATGTAAACTAGTAAGCTTCTCTATGCTTTCTGCTCAAAAAAGGTATACTTAGTAAGAATCGGTCTTGACAACCGTTTTTAAGGTATTCACGTTTTAGTTGTTCAGTGCACCCGAAAATATGTACCTTTAATAACAACGTATTAGCTATAATTACAACTGCTCAGATATAAATAGCTGATATCTAAAAACTCCTGGATACCGAGTTTTAGTAAAATGTTTAAAACATATCAGAAATTATCGAAATGCATGAATAAAAAATATTTATATCCCTTTAACACCCCGTATCTTCCTTATCATTAACTTTTGGATTTAGGTATGTTTGTTTAAATCCTAATTGGGTATTTTCGTATAAAAAATCTGTGGTTTTTCTGTGTACCATTAATTAGCGAACACTCATCTGTATCATATGTATATAAAAACACTAATGACTGTAAACTATTCGACTAAACACTATCAAAATCTCTAAAATAAAACAAGTCCGAACCAATAATATGTGAAGTCTCTAAACTAACCAAAAACATTAATAACTGCAAATCCTTGCAAAATATACAACCAAAATGAAAATGGCAAATTTCCACCCTTTTTACCAAACAAAGCTTCGACAAGGCACGACTCTGTCATCAGCTGATAATGCTACCAACTTTGAACAGAACTGCCAACCAAAAAAGTAATTCTCACACCCTCACGTCCCTGACAAAGCTATCCCCGGTCTTGCTTATGTAATAATTTTGGCAAGTTTCATACATGGTTTTCTACTATTTTATTTTAAAATTAATCATTTTTTAAAAATTATGGATACACAATGATTTTGGACACTGGTTTGAGTATAAACAGTGGCAGTGATCCAAAATATTTAGTTTAGTTTTTGTGTTAATTATTAAGTGAACAAAATTAAGGAACCAAGGAATGAATAAAGGTGCTGGGCGGGGTAAACAAATTATGAACTGAGGGCTAACTTTATTTTTTGGTTATAAAGTCACTATTTTTAATAATAATAAATTACCAACAAATCAGGACACCCTGTAAAGTGTCGTGTCAATTTGTAGTATAAAGCCGATTCCCACTTAGGGGTATTCACCGTGACGCATGAGTCGGCACCCATCAGCTGATTGTCGGGGTTTTCAAGACACGGGTAAAATAATATCCATGCACATTTGAATCAAATTACAACTTTTGGTAGTACCAACCGTTAATTTATGTAGGGAATTTTGTTAAACAGTCGTCACCTCCGGACAGTGCGGACGTGCGTAGAGGGACTACAAAGTTCTTCCCGGAGTGGCGGCTAGAGGTGCCGTACGAACGTTTTTACCTTCGGGGACTCAAGGAAAGATTCACGCTAAATTCACGGCATCTTTCTTCTGGAGCTAGGCGTGCTGGGCTGAAGATTCCTGTAAGCTGGATGGTATCCTGTTTGGTGGTGAACACGAGGTATTTCTCAAATGGCGGGAAATAGATGGGCGTGCCATGGGAACTGTCAGTAGTGAAAGTGAAGGTTATACATAAACACCAGTAGCAGATCTTGGTTTGACAGCCGACAATTTATGCATTGCATCGATTGTTGAATTATTTGTTTTTCTTTGGAATTTCTGGGAGCTACGAGCTCGATTATCGAGATTTTCCGCCGACAAAGCCCTGGAAAGCATAGAGGGGCACGTTGATGTGCCGCGATTATTTTTTTACCGGGCACGTGTATGACGTCACTACTGAGCGTGCCCTTAATTATTTACTACTAAAATAGGTGCACGTTGACGTATGCGATTTTATCAACTGAACGTGCCATTAGATCTATGATAGGTGCCTGTTGATTAGCAGCTATCAGCAAGCAATGTTTTATTATTCATAAAACCAGAAGCAAAGCTATTATATTATAAATAAATAAATATAAATCTTATTTTGAACATAGTATGATAAAATTAATTTTATAGTTGTAGGTTTACCTACCTAACAAAATAATTTGCTCAGTGTCTCATTCACTTCTGACGTTAATATACAAATTTGATTATTTTAATTAAAACAAACAAAACTAGATATACTACTAATTTTTTATAATTGATTAAATATAAGATTTTTTTCTACACATTTAAATTTAAAGTAAAATCCTCAAAAATGATCTCAAAAATATGAACAATACAGGGTGTCCGGAAATTATGCGTCAGGATTTTGTTGGGCAATTCTGCACGAAAAATTAATGAAACAAACTCTATACAATTTTTGTGTTAATGTTATTAATTTTATATCCAAATTTATAAAATGATTGAAACAAAAAATTCTAAGGCATTTTTCTAAAGTGAAGGACAGTTTAGGCCATATCAAATTAATAGGGCAAATAAAAAGAGTCACTAGTGATAGTGAGTATATATGCAAAATTTGGCGAAATACAGCATACTAACACTAGAAAAAGTTATTAGAAATAATAACAAAAAAAAAATTTTCTTCAACATCCTGTATATCCGTTAATTGTTAGTTTTCGAAAAAATTTATAGAAGTTTGTTGCATTAATTTTTCGTGCAGAATCGCCCACAGAAATCCTGACGCGTAACTTCGGGACACCCTGTATGAATCATAAAACATTAAAACTGGAAAACAGAATAAAACAAAGATTTATTGCTTCAAAATTAAAGTATTTTGTCTAAAAACATGGTTTTCTCATAGGATTTCGATCCATCGGTATCTTCTCGGGTTGCAGTTAGAAGGTAAGTGTAATTAAAATGTAAATTCAGTTGTCTCGTTTTATGCTAATCATCAGAATTATGTAGCAAAACAGACAAAAGACAATACTGAACTTGATATTTCATGACAAGCAGTTTTTTAAATGGAACACATCATATCCCATTTTTGTTTTCTACGGATAATTTTAGATATTTTTCAAGTAAAATATCCTATACCCTCATCAGCTGTTTTCGATATTAACAATTAAAATTGATTAGTTCGGCACTGTTATGACAGCTTTAAACTCAGAGCCTGAGAAGTGAGGGCAAATGCTACACTATCTTCATCTTATCTATATTTCCCAGACCGTGCCCGACAGATACCACAGATGGTACTTACAATAGTTGGTATCGAAATAATAGTACCAATTTCAGGACTACCGCTAGGTACCATAGCAGTACTGTCTAATAGCTTGAACAGGACAGTGCAAACCATTTCCTGATCTGATCCAGATATTTGAGACTACAGTAAAGCACAGACGGACGCGCAATTTGATTGGTTTGAACCCTCACACGGTTATGCAAAACTGTCGTTCAGTGTCATTGAGGTCATGTCAAGTGTTCTTGGTTAGTTAAATCTATTTTTTTTAAATTTGCTTTATTAGCGTATTAAAACAAAAATGATTTACCTAACCAGAACTAACCATGACACCTCATCCTCAAAGGTGACAGTTTTGCATGACCACTCTGTAGCCTTTCAAAACCAATCCACTACACATCCCTGTGCTTGTACTGTAGTTTGGGATTTTAGAGCCTGCCAAATATACCAACTTGTCAATTTAAAATTGCCACCATTTCGAAGTTGAAGAAATATGCTTGAAGTGACTACCTAACCACAAATAACAAAATCATCAAAAATATCGCGTGCCTGGAACACGTTGTATGAGTGAGTTAAAAATGAAAAAATCGAACAAAAGAGCAACGACGGCTACAATTTGCCTCAATATTGCTGCCGCTACCCTCCTGGGGGATGAAAATTCAAGAAAACAAGCAAGAAGGTGGTGGTCACTCAACTAGTAACTTGGTGGGGTTGGTACCACTAAATGACCAAATTTTTCCCAGACTTGCAGTTGCAACTGCAAGAAAAATCGGTCCAACTGGTAAAGTTGCAAGCCGCAATAAAGTTGCAGAATACGCAGCCAAAAATTAGCTGTTCGCGTACTGCGCATGCCTACCACACGTTTCTTGCAAGTTGCAGAAAGAACTTGCCGACTGTAAACGGACTTTAATAATTAGGTTATTAACAAAATTTAAAAATAAATGTTAAAAAAGGTAAAACTATAACTTTGGCGCAACCGTTGTTATTTACTGTTAACAACATAATCTTACAGGACGATTAAAACTTTTGGAAAACACACATATGTTCAATCGCCCTGTAGGATGTGTGCTATTGAAAGGCAGTAATCTTATAACCTTACTTATTTCCTGATATTTTAACATTGCATAAATTTAATTACTCTCTTTTAACAGCACATCATAGGCTATAGCGAGATTAAAAACTGTTCATTTTTCAAAAACTTTCAAATCTAGCCTGTGAGATGTGTTATTTAACAGTAAATGGTAGCGGTTACGCCATAAGTTTTAGCTTTACCTTTCTTTAATATTTTCTGTTTTTTATTTGTCCCATTAACTTAATTATTAAAAGAGTTGCATGGCCATTTAAATTAAAGCATTTTTGTATTAGAAGCTTATAAAGACGATCATGCTGATATGCGATAATTATGTACGTGTGTATTGGCTACGACCGTTTACTAACAATACTTTTTTATTATTATAAGTTGCAATTTCTTCAACTTTTTAAATGCGAAACACATTTGGGAACACATCTTTTTAAACATCACTTTTAAGACGCCAATAGCGGGACTCATCACATGAGGATATGTAGGTTTTCCTCAGTAACTTGATCAGACGCCTCCCTGTTACTTACCGTTACTTGCGTGCCTTAACCCCCGACAGGTAAGATATTGTAAATCGCTGAAACGGCTTATCGCTTTTGAAAAAATTGAACAGGCACATTTCGCTTTACTAACAAGCACGGTGTTAATTACAGACTGCATCTCGTAGACGGCCGTTATTCCACCAAGCCCAACCAACGTTTATCAGACTGATAACCCGCCAATGCCAAAAAAGCAGGCTGCATCAGTCTGGATAAATACTAGTTTGATTTAGAATACTTGGCCGAAAGTTATTTCGGCGGCAAAAGTAAGTATAGGGCTAGGTGATTTTATATTAAGTTATGATTCGGAGCATCGCGGCAAGCTGCAAACCGCCGGCGCAACCGCCAGAACGTTATACTTATTTCGTTTTCGCCTTGGGGGTGACGAGTAGCGGAGCTGGTGATGGTGAAAGGCTCTGGCGCTTGCGTCGGCGGTTTGCAGTCCTTCCGCGATGCTCGGAATGCCCCGCCCTACCCTAATATAAATCATGTAACCCTATACTTACTTTTAAAAATGGTTAAATAATCTATCATGAGCTCCACATAATATAGGTTTTCCATAACTGCTTTTCAAAGCGATGACTATTTTTAGTACGCTAGTTAAGCAGTAAAACGTTTTTTGACGTTTAAGTTACTATTTTACAATTTGAAGCATTTGACATATGATCTTAATTGCTAAATTTTTGCCTATCTAATTCTTAATAGTCTTAAATTTTGTAAAAATAATTTATTCATATCTAAATACTTTACAACTACATTAATTTATAATAATCCACATAAATAATAAGTGCCACTTAAAAATATACATTTTGGACATAAGCGCTAAAAGCTCTTTTGTAGCCATAACGTCTTAGAGTGGGGGGGTATGGTATTCAGATTTTTTTTTTATATATTTTAAAAATAAAATATTTTAAATAAAGAACATTTCAAAAAAATATTGTGTACAAATTTGAGATGAATCGGATGCAAAATTAAGGACGACTGGCGGATTTAAGAAACCACCTTATCCATGACTATAAATTATATACCTTTATACCTCCGCGGGCAGCAGGTTCCACAATCTAGAAACTCTAGGGATAAAAGAACGAACAAAGTGGGAAGTTCGGGGCCTGTCCAGTTGGACCGTATAGGGATGCATACGCGCGGAACCACGAGTTTCTCTGTTGGGAACCGTGAGTGGAGGAACAATACTGGACAATTCTTCAGAGCAGAAGCCATGGAAGTACCTATAAAAAGCGATAAATCCCCCACAGCCCGACGATGGGCAAGAGAGGGAAGCCTTTCTGTAAGTGAAGAGTCATTAATGAGACGAATAGCTCTTTCTTTGAATAGAATCAAGAATGTTTAGGGTTGTGGGGGACGCCATGCCCCAGATATGAGAACAATATTCCAAGGGAGGTCGGATTTGGGACACATATAAAGTGTATAAATTAGAAGGGGAGAAATACTTTTGGCTCGAAAGAGAAATCCAAGCTTTTTGAAGCTGCCGTGGCTATAGATACAATGTGTTTATGCCAGTTAAGGTTACTTTCAAATGTGACGCCCACAAGATTGAAGGTGTCTTTGCTCTGTAAAACTTGGCCGCTCATAAGTAGAGGATGAGTATTTGATGACTCTTTTCGCGACAAGGAACATGATTGTGTTTTGGATGCATTAAAATGGACGAGATTTTTGGCGCCCCAATCCAATATTAAATTAAGATCCTGCGAAAGAGATATCTGCATCGCCTGCGTTTGTTTTCCAAATCAGCTTTAGTGATGGGTTTAGGGAACCTGAAAATTGGAGTGAAGGGTACTATCGTCGGCGAAACATGAATGGAATTAGTTGTAGACGAGAGAAGCCGTTGATTTGAAGAAGAAACAATGTTGGGTGCCAGAACTGATCTTTTTAATGGTAAAATAATATACAGGGTTCTTAAATAAAAAATATGTACTTTTTCTTCTACCCTGTATATTACTACTCAGTATCACCATTAAAAAGACCTTTAAAAGAGCTTTAAGAAAACACCACATTAGGTACATCTAACTTTATTAGTTTCGAAATATGGCCATCCAAATCAGGTATTTAGGTAATTTTTAAAGTACCGCCATTTTGTAATAGGTGAAGATATTGACTTCATATTCTAGGGTTATAAAGTACTCGTCAGGAGCTTTAAAATGATGTATCACTCGACCCGCCTTCTCATTTAAGAATTTTGGGGTGGTGGCCCTGGTGGTTAAGGGGTTAAAGGGGCGCCGTCCAATTTTTTGTAAAAAACGTTCCCCCTCAATAAATATCTTGACGTGTTTCGGCGATTTTCTCAAATCTGTCTCGTTTCGAAGATAACTTGAGTGGAAAGTTTTTAAATGAACACCCTATTGTTCACAAGGGTTTGTTTACTTTATAATTTTTGTGTACTTTGCGGCATCGCTTTGAGAATGAATTTTCTCTGGGCCCAACTTTACCATCTAAACTTTGACCACCCGTTCCGAAAACTTAAACAAAAACCTAAACCCACTGACGTCAGTTGATCATGCTGGATATCGGATTGAACCTCATTATCTTACTAAGAAGAATCCAAAGTACCGAAGTCATAACGCATAGCATAACACCTCCCATCCCAGGTCCAAGGACCACGAAGTGGTAAATATTCTTGCGGGGAGAAGGTCGACTACTCCTCGGCTTCCTAGAGGGCTCACGACACCGTCGACGGTGCCGTCGCGGAGGATTCCGCTTTGGGTTTGATGTGCAGACGTTTGACGTGGATTATTGTTAGGTGAATAGAGCAAATGAAGCTGAAAGAGGAAAGAAGTAATTTAATTAAATAATAAAGATTATTTTTCTCATTATGAAATAGACCAATCAGATACCACCATTTTTTGAATTGATTTTGTTTAGATTAGTTGGGACAAACTCACCAGTGCTTTAATCTCCAAATAGATGTGCGTTAGTTACTCGGACAATGTCAAATTTTATTATCAAAAATTTCTTCGTTGTTAGTTTTAATCTGCTATTCATGAAGTAATTTGACGTATTTCGCCCGATTTACTAATTCTAAATTGAATAAACACCGCTTCGCGGTCTTTTTAATAAATTATTGTACGTTCATTTTCCAAGCAAAATCATGGAGACAAAAAATCTCTGAAAAGCACCAGCGTATCAGGGAGGGGGGCGGCCCGCCCCTGGGCCCCAGTTAGAAGGGGCTCCAAAAATGGGGGATCCCTCATACAAAAAAAAGGCACAAATTAGGGTAGAGGAGGCGTAGTTTCCTGAAGGTAGAGACCTTTTCAATAAATAGTAAAATACAGAACATGGTGCAGTTCACGAACATCCCCAAATGTACCAGGGATTATAGATTCAATATTTTTTATTAGCTTTCTAAAACTATTTATGACATTAAAAACACAACCACAACTATTGTTTTCTTGGTAAAAAGATATCTGCTTACATTTGCTTTAGTCATTGGAAAGTGCCGAAGCTCGTGGTTGTGGTTTGCATAAAGGTCAGTACCTCTACCAATTTGTACACCAAATGTTTTTGGGCCAATCTAAATATCTTTAGTTTAAATTAGCAAACTAGTAGCATTTTTCACGCTCTTTAAGACTAAAGATTAGAAAAAACAATTGACAATTGGGTTTTGAGTTATACAGCAAAATAACCTTTTTTAAATGGAGCACCCTGTACATTGTATTACCATTAGAAAGATCTTTAAAATCCTTTGAAAAAAGTCCACATGAGATATATCTAATTTTTCATAGTTTCGGAAATATGGTCATCCTCAGAAATTTTACAGTAAACTGGCATTTTTAAATAAAACACCCTGTATATTGCATTACCATTAAATAGATATTTTAAAAGAGCTTGAAGAAAATACCACATTTGATATGTCTATCTCTTACAGTTTGGAATATGCACTCAAATCTAAAAATTACGTTAAATTTCAACTATATCACAGCTTTAAGCTATAAGCAATAAGTTTAGTGTCAGAAATAAACGGGAAAATATCTACTATCTTTCAGATTTAAATGGCTATTTTCCAAAACTATAAAGATAGGCATATCAAATGTGGTATTTTCTTAAAGCTCTTTAAAATATCTTTTTAATGATGATACCATATACAGGGTGTTTTATATAAAACTCAGTTTACTATTAAACTCCTGAGGATGGCCATATTTCAAAACTATGAAAACTGAATTAGTTTCATACGATTTTA
>JACEGR010012014.1:0-12929 GCA_014170235.1 Listronotus bonariensis | reverse complement strand
AGTGTACATTATGATTGTGTCTATCTTATTAAATACAAATGTGATGTAATTATCTTGTTAATGTTTTATACAATGTAGTAATATTGGAGATTAAACACTCAGAAAATAGCCGCCTCTCCACCCCACATTTTTGGTTGAAGATTGGCTTCTTATGATTTTCTTCACTAAAAATTAATGACTTAATTCTAAAAATCAATGACTTAATTCTAAGAACACACAATAACAGGCTGTTAAAAATTGGAGAGTCACGATTAGAATCGTATCGGGAACAGTATTTTCTTCAAAAAAAAACAAAAATGTTTTAGCTAAAATAACTATTTGCTAGAAAATTTCCAATTTTTAAGGGGGTTTTCGGTGGAAAAAAAATATTTTTTTTAGGGTGTGTTGGTTAAATTAAAGTTGAAATTAATTATACTAAAAAAATTTAAATTGGTCAAAAAATGTATTAGAATAAAATATTAATTTTAGAGGGGGCTTTCCCTGAAAAAAAAAAAACAAACATAGTTGAATCTGCTCAAATGGAAGAAATTCGTACAATTATGCGATTTTGACAAGATTTTCTCTATTTTTAAGGGTTTCTTTGGGAGGAAAAAATTAATTTCTTTTTTAAAAATTTTATTTTAGCTAAAGTAACTATTTGCTAGAAAATTTCCAATTTGTAAGGGGATTTTCGACGGAAAAATAAAAAATATAGGTATTTTTTTATTTTTTATTTTTAGGGTGTTTTGGTTTAAAAAAAAGTTGAAAATTGTTTCAATCATACTAAAAAGAAATAAATTAGTTAAAAAATGTAGTCAGTTTTTTGAAGAGATATTTTAAAACAATAGTAAACCTTTTTTGCCTTTTTTTCTGTTCCATTAAATGATGTAAATTTTATGATCCAACGTTTCATCTTTGAGCCGTTATCATCAACTTTGTTTTTTTAAATAGGCGGAACCCTGTTTTTCCCATCACTATTGTAAAGTGTGATATGTCACATATCACACTTTAAATTTTGCGACGTTTCGAACCAAAAAACAATCATTCACCATTTTACCATTACAAATATCAAATAATAATTTTATCCCAAACATTTTTGATAAAATTTTTGTTCGCTTACATTTATGGAAATTACATTAATTCGTAACCTGTTAGTTAAATTATAAAAAAGTAAATAAATAAAAATAATAATAAAAAGTGTTATTGGAAAAAATAAACGCATACTTACCTTCAATTGCAAATTTCTAGGAACATTTAAAATAAAATAGTATCTTTTAATTGTGAAATAATGAATGATGGTTTTTAGTTCGAAATGTTGCATAAATGTAAAGTGTGATATGTGACATATCACACTTTACAATAGTGATGGGAAAAACGGTATTTATTTTTGGAGGGTAAATACACTTGGGTATTTATCCAAAAATACCCAAGGTGGGTATTTATGTGGGTATATTGAATTTTCTTTATTTGAAAGACAAAAACATACTTTTTTAAGCTTTTTATATGTTACAAACTTTTTTCAAAAATAATTTTATTCATCCTCATCAGTATCTTCTTCCGTCGAGGAATCGGCATAAGGAATATCCTCTTGTTTCGTAATAAAATAATAATAATAATATCCTTTATTTCCACAAATCATTGTTACAACAACAAAGAAACGTCACTACAGAATAAATAAAAAAATAGTTTAAATTTACATTCATTTCAAATCATTTCATTTGTTAAAAACAATTAAAATAAAACAAAAATACAGGTGGTGATAAAATCATTAACAGACATCACAATTAAAATATCTAGTAATAGTTGAACAGATTATGATCAATAATTAAGAAATTTAGTTAAATAGTTAGTATCCATATCACTTTCAGTATCTTCCATTTTTGTTACTTGTTCTGACTAATCAGCAGCTTTTTTGATTAGTGGAGTTACTCACACTCGAGTTAGACTTGGGCAGAGTCGGGGACAAAACAGTATCTTTTTCGGCTACTGCATCTTTTTTTGTTTCCCTTGTTTTTCAGTTTCCAATTGTGAGAAATAAAACAATTTTTAATGCTCTTTTTGTTTTTAATTTATTTCGTTTTACGGAGTGAAACCACCTAAATATTCTCTCTGTTGCTGCAGGAGTAACCATATAGCACTTCTCCTAAGCCCCTCCACCATAGTACAGTTACAGTATAGTAGTACAGTTACAGTTTAATTTGGAACTTGTCAAATGAAAAAACAGTATTTTAAGTAAAATTTTTAAAATATCCAGTTTTTCGGTAGGTAAATATGATTTGGGTAAATACTCATTTTTTATTTTCCTACCCACTGGGTATTTACCCTTGACCCATCACTAGATATGTTCTTGGATTTAGAATTAAAATAGGAGTTTGTTAAGTTAAAAACCAAATATTTCGCCTATTAAAAAAAAAAGTTGATGATGGGGGCTCAAAGACAAAACGTCGGATTTTTTCCGAATAATTTCGGGGCGGCTACGAATTTTAAGATTTTTAAAATGAAATATTGGTAGGAATAAAAATTAGTAACTTTGCCCCAATTTAACCAACCCTATACCTTTCAAGATTCTTATGATGGCCCTCGAATTTGTACACCCTGTATGTACCTATATTCTGTATTTTTGCTTTTAGGTGTTTGAAGATCTATCACAGCTTGTTCAATCAGCTTTAGATGGTTATGATATATGTGTATTCGCCTATGGACAAACTGGGTCAGGTAAAACACATACCATGCAAGGTGGTGAGAGTCCCGAACGTAAGGGAATGATCCCCAGGACCATCGACCTAATTTTTCAAAATATTGCTTTATTAGAACGGTCTGGCTGGAAATATAGTGTTCAAGTAAGTAGTAAGCTTATCAATATTAAAAGGTATTTTTTATACACTGTATTTCTTTAATGCCTTGTTCCCTCGCCACTCTTATTTTTTAAGCAGTTGGTTGGTCTTTAAACCATGTTTGCACTACAGCCTAGAATAGATTAGATTAGATTAGCTTGGAGGTGGATTGTAACCAGCTCAGGTTTATTGTGTATCCTCCATCCATATGTTAGAGCACGCTATCCAAGCTGGTCTTTTTAATCAAACTCCACAATCTTGTAACTGACTCCTTGGTAAATGTTGCTGCTTCAGGTTTTTCCTCACCCAGCCTTGCAAACCGCAGACGATAAAAGGCTTCGCAATAGCACCCTATGTGTTCAGCGATTTCTTCTTCCTGGCAGAACCTGCATAGGTTTTCTTCTGCCAGGCCTATTGTTTTCAGGTGTTTATTCAATCTGCAGTGACCTGTTAGTTGACCTACTATAATTCTTACTGCCTTCCGGTTGCTATAATTTCGTTTTATACCGCAGTTCTAAATAATCTTGACTCGAGGCTGAAATCTGTTGGTGTCTTCTTTGACTTCACTAAGGCCTTCGACACCATTAACCACTCCTTACTTCTGAATAAAGCTTATCATTATGGTATAAGAGGACCAGCCTACAGATGGCTAAAGTCATATTTGTCTGGTAGGACCCAGGCTGTGAGGCTTAAGGGTGATGGACATGCTTCCTTTTCTGACTGGGCTGAGATGGCGACTGGAGTTCCTCAGGGGAGTGTTCTTGGACCCATTCTGTTTTTGCTTTTCATAAACGACTTGCCTTTTTTAATTGATGAAAGTTATTTAACACTTTTTGCAGATGATACCTCAGCGATTGTCTCTGGTCGGGATTACCAGTCGCTTCACATGCGGGCTAGCAAGTGTATAGCTGATATTTCCTTATGGTGTAGGAAGAATGGCCTTTGTTTGAATAGCTTAAAAACTAATTTTATTGCCTTTACCCCAGTTCGAGTGGTTCAAGATAGAAGCCTACTACTTAGAGAGGGTTCAAACAACATAATTCAAAAAGATGCTTGCAAGTTCTTGGGAGTCATTATAGATAAACACTTGTCTTGGCATGATCAGGTTGATTTGGTGTGCAGCAAACTATCTCGTAGCAACTATGCTGTCCTTCAGCTTAGAGACTTTGTAGATGCATTCACATTAAAGACTTTCTATTACTCTGCTGTCCACTCTACTTTGTCCTATGGTTTGCTTGCCTGGGGTAATTCCTCCAGCGTTGAGAGAGTATTAATATGCCAAAAACGTATTATTCGTACCATGTTTAGAATCCCCTACAGAGAGTCATGTCGTGATACCTTTAAAAAGGAAAAAATTCCAACAGTCATCAATATCTATATTCTACATTGCGCATGTGAAATATATAAAAAATCAACTAACTTTATAAAATTCGGAGAGATAAACTACTACAAAACTCGTAATGCTGAAAAACTTTATATTCCTTTTACACATTTGTCTCAGGTACAGGAAGGTCCTATCATAACCTCTCTTCAAATTTTTAACCATCTGCCCTTTGGTATAAAAAATTCTAAATCTATTTCGATTTTTAAAAGAACACTTAAGACCTTACTGGCTGAAAACCCTTTCTACTCATTAACTGAATTTTTTAATTGTGAGTTTAGTTAAACTTATATGTATTATTTGTAGTTTTTAATTTAGGTTTAGTTTTCTTGTTCTTATCATGATTGTTTAATTGACAGTTCCAACACATTGTATTTATGTCTAAGAAGGTCTTTCGTAAATTCGGCGAGTATGCCTTTATGAATTTTTTCGCCTGACGCTGTCCTGGTATTCTTATCCACCAGTCTTAGGATTCCCTATGATCCATGATTTGATAGATGAGCTTACTTGGCATGACAGGAATACCACAGTAGGGCTTGGGGCCTACCATTGCCCTGCCTGCACCCTCCTTTGCCAGTTTATCGGCTTCCTCATTGCCCTGGTGGTCCTCATGTCCTGGTACCCAGGCAATGGTTAGTTTGGTGGACGCACTCTACCTCTCCAGGGCGGCAACGCAGTTCTGCACCAGCTTGGAGCTAATCTTGCATGAAATGACGCCCTGATGGCTGCCCAAATAAATTACTATGATTTTACTTATGTAACTCCTTCCAGTGATTTCCTTAGCACATTGTTCTATGGCTACAATTTCCGCCTGGAACACCGTAGGGTATTGTCCGAGGCCGATGATTATTTTCGTCCTTGGTTTGTCTTCATTTATACATGATCCAACTTCTTGGTCTGTTTTGGAGCCATCTGTATAACAGATTAGGTCGGCTTTAACATGAGGGCCAGCCTCCAACTCCTTTCTATCTGGTATAATTGTTTGAAAACCTGTGTTTAGTCAGTAACTTGGTTATTTTGTCCGAAGGCATCTCACACAGTCACGCCAACAAAAGAGACTTCACAATTGTCTCTGTAAAGTCTTTCACACTGTGGGTCTATTTGTATTAAAAATTGTTTTTACTTTCTTTTAAACTACTTTTAAGTCGGTGCACTTTTAATATCATTTGGTAACTTGTTGTAGAAACGAATGCCTCTATAGTATGGTCCTCTTTCAAAACAATGATAGGTGATGAATTGGGTAATTTACCTCTGTTGTACGTGTTGTAATTATGATTACTTTCTCACCCTAAAACTATTTCTATTTTTATAAAAAACATTATTGTATCAAATGTACAAACCATAAATTGTAAGAATAGCCTTTTCTCTAAAGTACATTTCTACAACTCTCTTCATATAACATTTTTAAACATTGTTCGCACTTTTGCTATGAACAAGGTATTTTGTATCTTTGGGAACCACAACCCCAGAAAACAATTCCATATCTTGCTGTGGCTCGAAGTTTGCAAAATACAATGTCCTCAACGCAGTCTCTGAAACATATTTTGTTGTCAGTCTGATACCGTAACTTATACTATTTAGCTTGCTACTAATTAAATCTATTTGATCTGACCAGCAGAAATTCATCAATTTGGATTCAAAATTTCGTGTTACTTGAACTGTGATGTTAATGTTTATTTCAATATATTCTGGTTTTCGATGTTATTTAATTTTGTTCTAAACAGGACCAGTTAGTTTTTTTCCTTGTTTAGTATAAGTCTGTTTTTCGAACCAGGTCTATTAACGTTTGCGAAAAAATATTTTTAGTTTGTTCTCAACTCCAGGCATTCTTTACCAGATATTAGAGAGATTAGTATCATCTGCATGCTGGTGAAGCAACTATTTTGTTTAAGAGAGTTTCAAAGTTAATGTCGATTGGCAAAAGGTATAAACAAAATTGGATCCAGAATGCCGCTACCCGCCGACTTCAATGTCGATGCTGCCAAGCTTTCCAGATCTTTGTCTCCAATATTGTCTTTTGTACTACTTGCACTGGAGCCCTACCGACGAAAGTATGACTCAAACCATTTTAATGACATTGCCACTCCGTACAACGTGCAAGTTTCGTCAAAAGTAGGTCTCTATCACGAGGCACGATCATATGCCCTTGGAAGATCCCAGAGAAGACTCCCATGGCCGCCGACTTCCAACCGTCTCAAGAATCCATTGAGTGAGCTGAAACGTAGCTGTTTGTGATTGATTTCCATCTGTACCAACTAACCATGTTGGTTTGTCAGAGAAAGCAAATTACTTTTGCTTCCATGAAGATCGAGTGCTGCGGCATGCTGCCAGTTCAAAAAAGTTTGGAGAAAAGCCAGGAGGACGCTAATCGGCCTATGGTTGTCAAACACTTCCGGATCACCCTTTTAGCAGGGGTCATGACAACCATTTTGAGCCCGCCTGGGAGGCTACACCCTCTCTTAAAGAATTGTTTAAGATATATACAATAACATTGGTGATCTCTAGTTTATGCTCATTTTTATTGCATGCATTTGTGGGTAGGTCATCGTCACCACACTTAGTACATTTATTTTTAATTTCTTGAGTTAGCTCCAGTACCTCTGTTACAGTGAGAGGTCTAAAATAAAGTGATTTATTATTTGGATTGATATTGGTACTAAAAGGAGGTATTATTTGGTTTTTCAACAGATCGGTATTTTTTCATAAAAACAAGTATTAAAATCATTAGCTGTATCCTGAGGATTACCAGATATCGCCAAGTTACTTGGGATATTTTTCCCCAGCTATTTCATTACAGATAGTCCACGTACATTTGATGCTTGTTGTCCTGATCTATTTATTCTGTTTTCATATTGTCTTGCAGATCTTAGCTTTATCTACCAGAAAATCATCATATTGTTTTTTACATTTTTATACATTTGTGAATACCTCTGTCATCTTGATTTCTTAACACTAGCAATAAATCTAGCCCATTCTTAATTTCGGTTAACTCTAAATTATTTTTGTACAGACATTCTTTGTTTCCTGTTTTGTGTAAGCTTTTTTGAAAACAAAGGTTAATAATATTTACATACATATTTATAAATAGTGACCATTGCTTATTGACTTCGTGCCTACCTAAACTAAAAGCATCTACCCAATCTTGTTTCCTTAGTTCGGCCAGAAAATGTTTCCTAGCCTCTTCACTATAAAATCTTTTAAAAGATGGAGGATGATGTCCACTGACACGCAAATCCAACCACAACTTTTGTGCAGTGTGATCGGAGATATTTGCGTGCAAGACAGAAGCCATCCATTCATCTGGAGAAATATTTACAAATATATTATCTATGCAACTACTACTTAATCTAGTTATACGTGTATTTTCTTTATACATTGTTGAAAGTTGAAAGAGCTCATTAGAGAGCATAACTCTGTTTTATTATCACTGTTATTAAGAAGGTCTATGTTAAAGTCTCCTAAAATACATGTCTTTTGTTAGGATCAAAGTTTTAATTAATAGATACATTATACCGCTTTCACTTCAACTTGTATGAATATGTGAAGGGGCGGTAGGTTAGCAGCACTTCTAGAGCTGCAGTAGGGGTCGTTTTCATGGCCCCCATAATACATAGACAAGCTAGTCTTTGTATACTTTGTAATTGCCTTGTTGCGGTCTTTTGCACCCCAGGCAATTGATACGTAGGTTATCATTGGTCTAAGAACCATTTTGTACAACCACAGGTTCATCTTCGGGCTTAGTCCCCACTTTTTCCCGCAAAGTCTACGGCATCTACCCAGAGTAATTTTTGCCTTTTGAGTAACTTTGCTAAGTGTGGTCCCAAGGTCAATTTTTGGTCCAAAATTACTCCTAAATATTTGACCTCTTTTGAAAAGGGAATTTCCACTCCGTTGAGCCTGGGGGTCTTATACCTTCCAGCTCCCTTCTTTTTGTGAGAGGGCACTACAGCCTAGTGGCTTCTTGTTACCGCAGTCTACTGCCCTTTATCAGGTTTAATAGATTTAGTAGGTTCCTGTGGGAAAGGATTCCTGCTATGCCTGTATCTACTACTATATACTACTGCATGTCAGTGCATTGCAGTTGTATATTATAATTGTATTCTTTAAAAAATTATCAGTTTTACTTCTATTAGTTCTATCACTTGCAAGTGATCATGATCATTTGATCATGTGACAGATGCCCTTTGAAATATTAAGAAACATTCAGAATGAAGTTAGCCACAGAGGTTTCTGAAAGGATGTTATCAGTTTTAGATAGATAGATAGATAGATATTGATTCATGTTTCTAATCACACAGATTTTACATACGTCATCAGGCAAATTAACAAAATAATAATAAGTTTTTGTAGAGCATAAAATTTTCCTTAAGAATAATTATTTGTTTTATAAAGGTAATTGATATTTATTGTAATTTAAAAATCCAGAATCTAAGTGACAAAATTTTAAAAATATTAATTAATGTTTAAGGCGCGATTACAAGGAAACAGAAATTTACTAAGAGAGCTTTTTTGTAGAGAATTTAATTCCTTCAAGAATATAAATTGGTCAAAGATTCAAGATTGATTGATTCCGAGATTTTGTATATAAAATGCAACAATTGTTGAAAATTAATAATTTTTATGATGCACCTGTTAATGTCAATATTAAGGGCTGAAAATTTGAGGATATTTTTCTTTCTTCATCATAAACAATATTTTTATAGTACCGTTAGGCTAAAAATTGTTTGTTTTTTTTTATAAATACTATATTCTATATTCTGTTCACTATAAATTGAGAAAAACATAAGAACATCATTACGAGTCCGTTTTACAATAGAAAATTTGATATTTTAAGTAAGGTTATGAACAATGTCATGAATGACTTTAACAGACGTCAAAAAGTAAAAAGTGTCAGAATTTGTTGTCATGCTCGTTTTTAAATTATTTATGTAAAAGCTGTAGAATATGTAGTGAAAAATTCAAACTATATAGTTTTAATGCGGTTCTAAAACGTTTTTTGATTTAAAGAGTGAGAATTCAGCACAAGACTAATTTTTAAATTGCCAGTGATGTGTTTGCTAGGACTCCAGAAGAAATATCCACTAAATTAGCAAAAGCAGATCTCGTTTGAAATATGTGTTTAATATAAGAAATATTTAAGTGCAGTTTAGATACTAACATAGTATATTGTGTTAAAATGTATTTTGGTTTTAGAAATATATAAAAAAGTAAACACAATTTAATGTTAAAAATATGTCCAAATAAATAGTAAGTTATTTTAAAAAGTTGGTATTACTTTGGTATTACCGTACCCTAAAAATTAAATATATTAATTTATTTAGCCTAATTTCATTGCATTTTACTCAGTCTCCAAGTATTTTACATTTTACCTTAGTCTTATATAATATTTAGGTGATTAAATTTTCCTTTATTTTATTTTTACTTTTTGCCCTTTACCTAACTAAATACAATCAGTATCCATATAACTGTAAATGCTTAATAAGATTTTAAAACATTTGTATTAAATAATTCGTTGGTCCATTATTTAGGTCCATTTAACTACGGAAGTTTTTTTAGGAAAAAAATAAACAAATTAATATTTTACATTAGTCAGCAAAGCCGGAATAGGCTTTAGAGTACTTTTTACACTAAACTATGTTAGTTATAGTAAATTATTTGGCTTTTTTATATTCATAAGTTCAAATTTAAAAAATTGAAAGGCACACCTAAGTCAACTATGGAATAAAAAATATCTAATTTCATTTGGGTGCATAATTTATTTTTCAGAATTTTTTGTTTAATACACTAACACCTTAAGGTTAGGCAATGAACGTCTGCATTGAAACCTTTTCTGATATATTGCCACGTCAGTATAGCTTTGTCGTTTCTTTAGACCGTCTCCTTGCCACGCATTGGCAATAATTGCCCATGGAAGTTTTGAAGTGGCACGAAGTGCCTCTTATAAACAAACAATTTAACTTAAATTGTATAGTAAATTTACAAGAAAACACATCTTAATTTATTTATGATATTTTAATGTCATAATATACAACAATGAATTTAAATGTTGGTGGCTAATTTTTTTAAAAAGCTGGTGTACAGTTTTTATTATTTCTGGTCTTTATTTTTTCGTCAATGTTGTCCCGTACTTTTTGTAAGAATTTTTTAAAAGAAAAACTGCTGTCTGTTTTATAGGCTCCCAGGACTCTGTGAAACGTAGCTTTAGAAACACCTAAAAGGACACAAAAACTTATATTACTAAAGATAATTTATACATCTTGACGTGACCTTTTTGGATTCTAAAAAATAAAATGTAGGCGCCTGGCTTACATTTTTAGGTTTACAATCAAATTTAAAAGTACTTTATAGTTCTTAATTCGTACATACAGGGAGTTTCTAAACAAATGCGAACTATTTTAGGAGGTGATTTCTTGTTCAAAATAAAGGGGAGTTTTCTTTATAAACATGGTGTCAAAAGTCCATCAAAAGGGAGATAAGGTGGTACAAAAATATTGATATTATAAAAATACACTTTATGAATATTTTCGCAGTTTTTTAGAATTAATGGAAGTGGTCGAAATAGACTATCTCTATCGTTCTTCCTAACAAACTTTAAACAGATACTTACGCAATCTCCTCGAAAAATATAAATTTAAATAGCCTGATACATTTAGAAACTTTTTTAACTCCTGTATTTTTTCGTTATACTTACCGATTAAAAATAAAAATAAAAAAATAAAATGTAAATCATAACGTGACAGGACGGAAAAAATTTTATGAAAAAATATTTTTTTGCTTTTGAGGTTAAAAATACGAAGACACTTTAATTTTTTTGCTATTTCTTCCTAATGGTTGACTTTTGCCCCATGTTAATAAGGCAAACTACACTTTACTTTTAACAAGAAATCACCTCCTAAAATTTTTCACATTTGTTCAGAACAACCTCGTATAAAGGTACAGAACTTTTAAGCAATTTTAAGTGTTGCTTAATCATAGCAACTTTAATTTTTGTAATTTTTAATATTATATCTATTTCCGTTTATTTTTTGTTTATGTGTAATAGTTAAATATATTTTTTAAATAAATAATTATTTTATTTTGGTTGCCCATTTAAGTAGGAAATAAGGAAAATCTATGATATAGCATTTTTAAAATAATGTTTTAGAAAATCGAAAGTTAAACTGCGCTTTAAATTATGCCAGCTTTACACGTCTTAAGTAGTTTAAGCAAGAAATCAAGTAACTAAATTTAGGTAGGTACATGCAGCCTCTAAACCCACTGAATTTAGTAGCCAAGTAGTATTCGTATTCGCGAAGCGATGGCTGCCTGGCTGTCCGAATAGATTACTATGGTTTTATCCTCATAGCTCCTTCTGATGATTTCCCTAGCACATTGTTCTATGGCTACAATTTCGGCCTGGAACACAGTAGGGTGTTGTCCGAGACCCAAGTTTATTTTCGTCCTTGGTTTGTCCCCATATATAGAGTTTCGAGTCTATCGTGTACGTGATAAGTCGTTCTGTAAAATCGCTCTTCAATAAAATCGATATTTCTTTATTTAATCGACGAATTTAAACTTAGTTTTTTCGCAGGAAGTGTTGAAGTGTGAATTATGTTCTAAATAGCACGACCAAATATTTTTATAAATATATAACATCTAAAGTGTCTAATTTGTGTGTTTAATGCTATTGTTATTGTTTTGAATTTTAAAATATTTTAAATAAAAAACATCTAAGGTGTTTATAAATAAATCGAAAAAAACCTTTAACTTCAAACTCGCTTTCGTCGTGAACCATCGAGGCATCAAAAGGTGGAGGGTTTAAAGTAGTTTTAACCATTTTGGTATAGGAGGTGTATCCATTGAACCATCGAGTTTTAATTGATTGACTGGTTGATTGTAAAGATGCCGGTATGTTCTGGATGCAAGTGCACATTAACTTCTGAGGATGTTAAGGCGAAGATCATTTGTGACTCCTGCAAGGGATCCTTTTGTCAGGTATGCATTAATTTGACTACCACGGAGGCCAGAGTTATGCAGTTAGTGGGAAAGCGGCTTTTGAAACTTTTCTGCGACAACTGCGATGGATCTACAGCCAAGGCGTTATCTAAAGGGTTTAATGATAAACTTGATCTCATCAAATCCGATCTCATGAAAGCAATAGAAAATATCAAATGTAGCGTTGAAGAGTCCGTAAATTCACTGAAAACGCAAATTACCGATATTTCTACAACCAACAAGGAGGTGATTCATATGCTCTCAGCTGGAACTAAATCTGATGCACCAACGACATCACAAGATAGGCCGAAAACACCAAATATTCAGATATCTTCACCAAATTTCTCTAACAGCTCATCTAATTGTCATAATAGACCACGCAATAATCCTCCAAATCTAGAGGAAATCTCCAGTCATGGAAATATAAACAAAATTTCAAACAAAAAGAATGTAAGGCAGCAAAATATGAATCCAATAATAAACCTAGGAGTGACCCCTAGGGAAATCCACAAAGCACCAAGACCCAATGAAGATAGTGACGGTTTTATAACAAAGGTAAACCATAGGCAAAAAATGGGCATTAAGAAGAGGCTCGGTACAGGAAAAGCAGCTGATGAAAACGAAAATAATGGATTTATAGGAGCTGAACGAAAGGCATGGCTATACATAAACAGGGTTAAACCTCATGTTACAAGCCAAATGGTAGAGGAACATATCAGAAAACAACCTAACTTTCACACAGAGACCATTAATGTAACAGA
>JACEGR010012013.1:0-12934 GCA_014170235.1 Listronotus bonariensis | reverse complement strand
CCATAGATTTATTTAAAGTTTTTTATTCTATCTTTGCCATTTTGTAGTGTCATTCATTATATATATTTTGCAGTCTTTAAATTCAACCTTTCAAAAAACACAGAATTTCACAAATCTAAAATTTGTCAACACGAATATAAAAACAATCACAGAATAAACTGGAATGCGTCAAGTATTTTAGCAAAGCAAACTTGTTCTTATAAACGCAAAATTAAAGAAAGTGCGTAAATATTATTAAATAAAGTTAATGTGTAGCATCAATATCTGTTAATTTAACTTGGTTAACTTTGCTAGATGCTGAATTATTTCAATATTCGCACAATCTTTAAAACACAAAACACTATAAAATCTCGATTAACAAAAACAAAATCACACAACATAAATGACAGTACAAAAAATGTTATCTAAAAATACCTTGTGAATTTGATAAATTTTATATAGGTGAAACTTGTAGGCCATTAGCTAAACGCATAAAAGAACACAAAACATACATAAAAAACACAGAATTTCACAAATCTAAAATTTGTCAACACGCATTTGAAAACAATCACAGAATAAACTGGAATGCGTCAAGTATTTTAACAAAACAAACTTGTTCTTAAAAACACAAAATTAAAAGAAAGTGTATACTTATATATTATTAAATAAAGATGAATAGTGTAGCATCAATATCGGTTAATTTAAATGACACTTGGTTAACTTTGCTAGATGCTGAAGTCTCTTCAGGAAAACTCAAAATCAACTAACTTATAACTTTTTTGTATTATAAGTAATCAATACACCAGCAACCAGTTATAGTATGTCACTATGACACTATAACCAAACAGACATATTTGACATTTAAGGTCAAAAGGTTTACAGAATCTCCTTAAAAAATTGGTTAAAAATTTTATTTTTTTTTATCTAAACAATAGTAAATTCTTTAATTTTAATATAATTTTATCTTGACTCTTTGTTTGACCTCCGGACAGTGCGGACGTGCGTAGAGGACTACAAAGTTCTTCCCGAGTGGCGGCTAGAGGTGTCGTACAGAACGTTTTTTACCTTCGGGGATCAAGGAAAGATTCACGCTAAATTGACGGCATCTTTCTTCTGGATCTAAGCGCTGTGAGCGAAGATTCCTATAAGCTGATGGTATCCTATTTGGTGGTGAACACGAGGTATTTCTCACATGGCGGAAATAGATGGGCGTGCCATGGGAACTGTCAGTAGTGAAAGTGAAGGTTATACGTAACACCAGCAGCAGATCTTGGTTTGACAGCCGACAATTTATGCATTGCATCGATTGTTGAATTATTGTTTTCTTTTGGAATTTCTGGGAGCTACGAGCTCGATTATCCAGATTTTCCGCCGACGAAGCCCTGGAAAGCATAGTCCGGAAGGGGAGAGTGGTGGATTGGACCTAAAGGACCAAACCAAGAAAAAAATAGAGAGAGAGAGATAATTTTATCTTGACAACGGTGGCAGCCTTGCCACCAAAAAGTCGATTTTTAGTTTTTAGTTACTTATTTTATTTTTTTTTTTGGCTTTTTCGTCTGACTTGGCGTGTACCCAAATAAATAACCTCTTTAAATAAATCCGCCAAACCAATACAGAACATATCTTCAACTCATGTATTGCTATATCGTAATACATGGCACACAAAAACAATTCGATAACGAATCGAGACTTGTGTGCATTCACCGAAAAGTATAATGTTACCACTTCACACAACTACCCGTACCTAAACAAAAGAAAAATATTCAACCGTCATTGGCCATTTAAAGCGGCATTTGTGCACCTTTATAAGGGAGTTTTACAGTCAAAAGTCAGCACAAGCCCCGAATATAAAAACATTAATATTGATATATCAATGTACGCTACTAAAAGTAAGTGACAGAAGGGGCGGCACCCGCTTCACTCTCACCCTTTTGCTAAAATGTATCGTGTAATTCAGGTCATAAAGGGCCTTAAGTATCAGTTATGAAATATGGCAACCCTCACATTACAATAATAGATTGTATTTCTCTCGACCAAATTAGTTTTGTTGTTGACAACTCACTGTGAATTGTTCAACTAATAAAGCGTTTCTAAACGATGGTAACGGGGGTCTGGTAACAATTGCAAATAGAGGCAATTGGTAAGAGGTTTTTGGGACTAGCGGTGCTCAATGTGAAAGGTGTAATGTAATACTTATATGAAATACCGGTTGCCCACGAGATTACTTTCCGGCTGCCATTCTTTTATTCCTTTATCGATATTAGCCTAGTTTACATCGGGAGGACCAAATTTTTAGTTCGAGGTCTAAATGACGTCACGCGTACTTTATTCACGGTGTAAACACTTCGAGTATTAAAATTTGCTACTCCAATTCAGTCCTTCTCAAAATGGGGGTGACCAAATATGATTTTCTTTGGTGTAAACACGTCGGACTTTTTAGTGGACCAAAATGACAGCCTTGATCTTTGACAGTGCGCATTTTGATGAAAAAGACGTTGAATTTCGGTCTTCCCCTAATAATTTTGTTGATTGTTTATATTTTTGGTAATTTTCTTGAAACCTGCGGCAACCCGATTTTGACGAAATTTGGTATACGGGGGTTTTTAGGGCGCTAATCACGAATCTGAAAGATTTTTTGGCGGAAACGTTTTGTTTTATTTATTTAAAGTATTTAACAAAATCCATATTTTGGTACTTTTGTTTGTCTAACAGCATCCTCTAACCCGTTGCCGACAGAATTGGTAAAAACCATAAAAAAGCAAAATGCAATTATCGGTTATAATGTATGTATGTTACTGCTTATTGTTAATTTTTCTTGTTAGGTTAATTAACCGCCAAGAGTTATATAAAAAGAACAGGTTAATAGGCTGTGCTTAACACACTATATGATTTGTTTCTTTTAATTTTTTTTTAATTTTATATACAGACTGTCCACAGATGGAGTTAACATGGACCAAAATTTCATGTTTCGATTGAAAGTCGTTCTTTACAAAAAATATTTTGCTTGTAAAAAATAGGATTAACAAAGAGAAAATACTGATTTTGTATACAGGGTTCGCAAAAACCTAAAAACTTGATTTTTCTTTAAGAGAAAACTACCTGTATTTTTAATTTTTTAGCAAAATGTCATAAGACAAATTTATTTAGAATATTTTTTGTAATTGATAAAAACAATAATACAAAATTTTACTAAAATTCATAATTTGGCGAAAACTGGCGTTGAAAAATAGTGTTTTTGTAGGAGTTTGGACAAAGCAGGTTTTGAACAGTAAATTATAAAAGTTGTTTAGTTCATTTTATTAAATAAATTAAAAATAAATAATTTTTAATAACTTCAAAATTAGTTTAATAAATCTTTTTGATGCCCCTGTAACTATCATAAAGTTGTTCAAAATGTTATTCTAAATAAATTTTTTAAATAATATTTTTCTTAAAAATAAAAATAAAGGTTGTTTACTCTTAGAGAAAAATCATGTTTTTAAGTTTTTGCGAACCCTGTATACAAAATCAACATTTTCCTAAATAAATCGGTAATATTTCTTATTTTCTTTTATAAATAAAAATACTATTTTTGTTACAGTTATTGATTTGGATGGTTTAAACTCTGACGAGACGAACTCCGGAGACAATTCCAACGCTGGATCCAGTATAGGGCCTGAGGATGACCAGGCACGATTGCGACTGAAACGTAAACTTCAAAGAAATAGGACGTCATTTACTAATGATCAGATTGACAGTCTGGAAAAAGGTAAGTTTTTAGTTTTACTAAGTTATACAGGATGTCCGGGAATATGTGGGCAATCTCTCGGATTCATGTAAACCACATGAAAATAAACTTTAAACTTTCTTTGAAAGCCCTGCTTTACTAAGACATGTGCCCTTAAAGGACTCCACTGGAAATTGGTTTTTCTTGAATAAATTCTATGGTACTTAGTATAATAATAGTTATTTATGTAACAAGTGCATAAAGTGATATTTTTTTACGAATGTGAAGTTTGGCAGCACGAGCCGTTAGGCGAGTGCGGCAATCCCATGATTAAAAAAGACACTTTATGCATGTGTTACATACTAAAGTTTTTCTACTACCGTATAAAAATTTCCAAAATTACCAGTTAATACATGTTTTATTTATTTAATTTTATTAATTTTAATTTTTACAGCACAGCCATTATATTGCAACAAAAATCATAGCCTTCTTATTTTTTAAAAGACAATTATCCTCTTCATAACTATGCATTTATTATTTAATTTAATACTAAAACAGTTAAAATTTCTTTTTAATTTCTAAGTCATCCAAATTAATTATTACTATTAATTTTCAATAATTTCCATTAAATTTATTTGCAAACTGTCAAATTTAAAAACTAGTGACACATGAACTAAAAGAAATAGGTAATGACGAAATCAAAGGTAACTCTGATTGTTTGATTCAGTTGATGTCGCGTTTACTGTTACAATCCATAAATTGATATTTAGGTTTATTGTAGTAGGCATTTAAACAAAACACTAATTCAAAGTGTGAAAAAAGCTTCGAAATGTTAAAAAAGTTACTTTTTTAACACTATGTAGTGTACTAGAATGGAGAACTTTAACTTTATTTTAACGAATAAAAAAACAGCAGTTTTATTAACGGTCGAGATTTTTTTTTAATATAACGGATATTACTGAAGGCTTCTTAAAATGGGGGTCTTAGAACATTTGCAAAACTCCTTCGACAATCGTAATAAAAACGTTCTTTTTTGCTCAAATGGTAGCAAATCTTTCTGATCCTTTGCGAAAAACATAAGTAGGAATTTTTGTACTAGTTCTTTTCCACCACTAACTTTGGAAGCTTTCACCAAGTAAATGCTGGAGTTCTTCAGGGCTCAGTTCTGGTACCAACATTGTTTCTTCTTCACATCAACGACCTTCTCTCGTCCACAACTCCATTCATAGTTTCGCCGACGATAGTATCCTTCACTCCAGTTTTCAGGTTCCTAAACCCATCACTACTATAAACCTAATTTTGAAAACAAATGCTGAGCCATACAAATATCTCTTTCGCAGGATCCTAATTTAATATTGGATTGGGGCGCCAAAAATCTCGTCCATTTTATTCCATCCAAAACACAATCATGTTCCTTGTCGCGAAAAGAGTCATCAAATACTCATCCTCTACTTATGAGCGGCCAAGTTTTTGCAGAGCAAAGACACCTTCAATCTTGTAGGCGTCACATAACTTTAACTGGCTTAAACACATTGTATCTATAGCTACGGCAGCTTCATAAAAACTTGAATTTCTCTTTGAGCCAAAAAATATTTTTCCCCTTCAAATTTATACACTTTATATGTGTCCCAAATCTGACCTTCCTTGGAATATTGTTCTCATATCTGGGGCATAACGTCCCCCACAACCGTAAGTATTCTTGACTCCATCCAAAGAAGATCTATTCGTCTTATTAATGATCCTTCACTTACAGAAAGGCTTCCCTCTCTTGCCCATCATCGGGCTGTGGGGGATGTATCGCTTTTTTATAGGTACTTCCATGCCTTCTGCTCTGGAAGAATTGTCCAGTATAATTCCTCCACTCACGGTTCCAACAAGAGTAACTCGTGGTGTCGGGCATATGCATCCCTATACGGTCCAACTGGACAGGCCCCGAACTCCCCACTTGTTCGTTCTTTTATCCCTAAAGTGTCTAGAATGTAAAACCTGCTGCCCGCGGAGGTCTTTTCCTTTCCCCCAAATCTGCTTAGAATCAAATTTGTAAAGAATTTTGTGTTCTATAACTTTTATAATAAATATAAATGCAAATAAAAGTAAAGGAAACGACATATTCGCAAAAAATATATATTTTTTGACATTTGACCTGTCATATTTCGGGTTCCTTACACGATATCATAGGGGATTTTTAGAAGAGTAATTTTGTGCCAAAATAAAGGTATGTACAAATATTCAGCCTTTTCTGTGAGATTTCGAAGTGAAAGTCTTAGTTAATTGGGCTATGTCCCCAGCCTAAAACCAACGATTTTTACTGAGTTCATATTATGTTTTTCTTTATGCCTATGGGTTTTTTCATTTGCTCCTTTATTATTATCTTTGACTTTTCGGACACCCTGTATAGAAGTTATTTGTTTTTTTTTTAATAAAATACAGGTAGCGGGCAAGACAGAACTGTTAAAAGCGAAAAGAATGAAACGACCTTCTCTCGTCCACAACCAATCCTATTCATAGTTTCGCCGACGATGGTACCCTTCACTCCAGTTTTCAGGTTCCTAAACCCATCACTAAACCTGACTTGGAAAACAAACGCAGAGCGATGCAGATATCTCTTTCACAAGATCTTAATTTAATATTGGATTGGGGCGCCAAAAATCTCGTCCATTTTAATGCATCCAAAACACAATCATGTTCCTTGTCGCGAAAAGCGTCATCAAATACTCATCCTGTACTTATGAGCGGCCAAGTTTTACAAAGCAAAGACACCTTTAATCTTGTGGGCGTCACATTTGAAAGTAACCTTAACTGGCATAAACACATTGTATCTATAGCCACGGCAGCTTCAAAAAGCTTGGATTTCTCATTCGAGCCAAAAGGTATTTCTCCCCTTCTAATTTATACACTTTATATGTGTCCCAAATCCGACCTCCCTTGGAATATTGTTCTCATATCTGAGGCATTGCGTCCCCCACAACCCTAAGCATTCTTGATTCTATTCAAAGAAGAGCTATTCGTCTCATTAATGATCCTTTACTTACAGAAAGGCTCCTCTCTTTTGCTCATCGTCGGGCTGTGGAGGATTTATCGCTTTTTATAGGTACTTCCATGGCTTCTGCTCTGAAGAATTGTCCAGTATAGTTCCTCCACTCACGGTTCCCAACAGAGAAACTCGTGGTTCCGCGCGTATGCATCCTTATTCGGTCCAACAGGACAGGCCCCGAACTTCTCACTTTGTTCGTTCTTTTATCCCTAGAGTTTCTAGAATGTGGAACCTGCTGGCCGCGGGGTCTTTCCTTCCCTCAAATCAAGTATTTAAGTCCCGTGTCAACAAACTCCCTCTTACCTCGCTTAAGACACCCACGGTACGTTAGTATTTAGGCTTTTAGCCTTCGTGGTTTAGTACAAAGATAAAAAAAAAAAAATAAAATAATAATACCTCTTTTAAAATTATTATTTTTTTTATTTTAAACAAAGTATATTAAACCTAGTTCCTCTGTAAACTAATTGCATCGTACATAACCTGGCCTCTGCTGATTTGGCAACGTCAAAACGTTAATTCCATTAACAATTTGTGCTGGATTTATCGTTAAAACTTCCGGAATAGAAGCTGCCACTTTGCATGGCACTTCTATAGACTGATTGGTCGTTTTCGAAATAAATATCGCCGATCTTATGTCCGTTAACATTAACTATAAGATGTGGTTTTGTACTAGCGGCTGCCAGGGCGACCCGCAGAGTTCTTGAGGTACCGTCGGCAGTGTCACTGTATTGGATGATCCAGACACCTGGTTTGGTTTGTGCATAGTACCTGTTAATTAAAAAATTAGAAAATAATTTTTCATGAAAAAAAATATTGTCATTTCATAGTAAAAAGCGTGGGGTGCATTTTACTATTTTTTCATAACTTTTCCATCATAGATATTGGCAAATATAATAATTATAACATTTAATATATTTATCACCCCACGCTTTTTACTATGAAATGACAATATTTTTTTTAATGAAAAATTATTTTCTAATTTTTAGTTCGGTTGCATATAAAAGCGTGTTTTTTTAGTTTTTTAAACTATTAATTATTTTTCATTTTTTAGTTTCTGCTACTCTTGACAAAATGGCGAAAATTTTTTTAATGAACAAGAGTGGCAAATTTTAAAATTTTTCCAACAGATTGCAACTCACTAAAAAATTTCTTCTTCATTAAGTAGCAAAGTTTGAAATTTTGCCAACAGATGGCAATCCAGGCAATGTTTGGACCGTTGCCAATATATTGTAACCCACTAAAAAATTTCTTCTTCATTTAATAGCAAAGTTTGAAATGTTGCCAACAGATGGCAACCTAGGTGTTGTTTTTATAATATAATGGAATTTTTTTCCTGGCGATCCAAAAAAGATAACGGGATACTGTTTGCAGATTATTGCATTGTCATGTTTCCTTAATACGTGTGCAAAGTTTCAAAGAAATCGAATAGCTGGAAGTTGGTTAAAATTAGGCTCAAAGATTCCGTTACATAGCCAGATAGTTACAACCCAAGTTAATAAAAAAGCGTGTTAACGGCATTTATTAACTGTTATTGTTCATAAAAATTGAACACCAATGGTGCAACTAACCCAATTGTGTAAAAGAACTTATTAATTTTTATTGTTCATAAAAATTGAACACCAATGGTGCAACTAACCAAATTGTGTAAAAACTAAAAAATTTCTTCTTCATTAAATAGCAAAGTTTGAAATGTTGCCAACAGATGGCAGCCTAGGTGTTGTTTTTATAATATAATGGAATTTTTTTCCTGGCGATCCAAAAAAGATAACGGGATACTGTTTGCAGATTATTGCATTGTCATGGGTCCTTAATACGTGTGCAAAGTTTCAAAGAAATCGAATAGCTGGAAGTTGGTTAAAATTAGGCTCAAAGATTCCGTTACATAGACAGCCAGATGGATAGATTGATAGATAGTTACAACCCAAGTTAATAAAAGCGTGTTAAAAATAATTATGTTAGGAGTGTAAAAGAGTGTTAAAAGTATTGGTAATTTTCTAGAAACCTGCGGCAACTTCGATTTTGACGAAATTTGGTATACGGGGTTTTTGGGGCGCTGATCACGAATCTGAAAGACTTTTTTGGCGGAAACGTTTCGTTCTTGAGATATTCATCATCAGACTCGAAATTTAAGTTAGTCCTATTTTTACAATATTTCCCCTTCTTTTGCACACAATTCTTAATTTAGAGCTAAAGTGGCACACAATATTCGGTTTTCACCTTTTAAATCTCCGTTTTTTTACGTATTTTACATTATTTTTGCATTAAATTGCATAGCTATACTTTAAATCATTTCAATCCCAGTGTGCCATGAAGCCCTATGTGTATGTATGGTTGTCGCATTATCAAAGAAAAGCCACGCAATTTAATGCAAAAATAATGTAAAAACGTAGAAAAACGAGGTTTTAAAAGGTGAAAATCAAATATTTTATGACACTTTAGCTTTAAATCAAGAATTGTGTGCAAAAAGAAGGGGGAATATAGTGAAAATAAGCTTAGTTCAAATTTGAACTTTGATGATGAATATCTCGAAAAAGAAACGTTATCGCCAAAAAATTTTTCAGGTTCGTGATCAGCGCCCCAAAAACTCCCGTATACTAAATTTCGTTAAAATCGGAGTTGCCGCAGGTTTCTAGAAAATTACCAAAGTATTTATTAAAATTCCAAGACATTACTTTAATACACAGGTTGTTACAAATTCGGGGCGCACTATTAAGATCTCAAAAACGGTAAAAGATACAGAGTTGATTAAGTTGGGGAAATTGGCGCATTTTAGTGCTTTACTTACTTAACAATATTCCTTTTAAAAAATTAAATAATTTTCAGCTGTTTCGAAGTTAGCCTAAAAAACGGAATTTTGCGACGATCGATTTTTCGAAAAGTATGCTTTCGAAAATTTTAAAATTTTGGCAACATTATGAAGTCAGTGGGGGACATACAAATAAAATATTTTGACAGCTCTACCACTTTCGGTTATACCGAAAGTTAATGTCAACTACCCTATTTTAAATGGAACACCCTATATATTGATTATTTTTTAGATTCTGCGTAAAATTCTAATCATAATTAATATATAATGTTCTATACCTAAATCCAACCGTTTTTGACTTATTTTAAATTGTATGTCAAAAATTACGTTTTGCAAGCCATTACATCAAACCATCAATTTCTTCTAAACAAAAGTCTTTATTATAAGTTGGGGTTGGGTTCCTAGTAAAGAAAGAACTTATCTAGTAGACGTATTGATATTTTCACGGTTAATAAGTACAGAGTGGTCAAAAATAATCGTTGGAAATCATCACGACAAAAACCTTAAAAGTCAATTATTTTAAATGGAAACCCCTATCTTTTATTACGTTATCCTATTAGGCATTAAAAATAAGGGCAAGTTTGTAAAGAATGTCTATTTCAAAAATTTATAGTTTTCGAAATATTAACGATTTAATATTTATCCATTCTTACAATGCATTTAAATACGGGTAGGTTAGGGGTAGTTGGCTGTGATGCCTTATTTTGTTGTCATGGCCAACTTGAAGCAAAACTAAGCCGTACTTTAAAGCATTGTTAGAATAGTTAAATATTAAATTGTTAATATTTCGATAACTATAAATTTTTGAAATAGCCATCCTTATACAAACTTATCCTTATTTTTGATGCTTAATAGAATAAGGTAAAAAAGATAGAAGTTTCTATTTGAAAAGTTTTCTTTAAGGTTTTTGTCGTAATAATTTTTAATGACTATTTTTGACCACTCTGTATTTAATAATTGTAAAAATATTAATACAGTCTGCTAAAGTAGTTCTTTTTCTATGAGAAATATAATCCCAACTTATATTAAAGGCTTTTGTTTAGAAGAAATTGATGTTTATGTAATGGGTTGCAAACGTCATTTTTGACATAAAATTTAAAATAAGTCAAAAACGGTTAGACTTAGGTATAAAACATTATACAGAAATTATGTTTAGAATTTCACGCAGAATCTAAACAATAATTAATATATAGGGTGTTCCATTTAAAATAGGGAAGTTGACATTAACTTCCGGTATAACCGGATGTGGTAGAGCTCTCAAAATATTTTAGTTGGATGTCCCTCACTGACTTTACATTCTTACTAAATTTTCAAAATGTTCCAAAGCTTACTGTTCGAGAAATCGATCGCTGCAGTTCCCGGTGGGACACCCTGTATGTTGTGCTGAGTTTATCAAATATTATTATTTATATTTATTTTTTTACATCTTACTGCATTTTTTCACATGCTTTAAGATACACAATGTTTAATAAACTTAAGGTCTGGTCACACATAACCTCAACAAATCTGCAGCTGTGCGTCTTGCTGGTAAAATGTAGGGGATGCGGTGCAAAAAGTTGTGTGTATTTAATAAAATTGCAGTAATATAAGTCTGTTATACTAAGCTTTAAATTACACCTGATCGTTAAATAAACCTTTACAAATAAGTTTAAACAGTGTTACCTACAAAACACTCAAAGTTTGGATTAAAAGGAACAGAGATAAGTGGAAAATATGTTTTACTTAACTAAGGAGATATTAATACATAAAAAAATAGATTTAGTTTGCCAAAATGCCTTTAATATTGTTAAGGGCATATAAAATGTTTTTAAATAATTTCGAATTCATCTACGTCTCTATCATTGTGAATCAGGGCTCGGTGCGGCCTTGGTGCGGTTATTTGTGGCCAGACCTTTATTCGTTGGCTTTCATTTTATTTTTACAAATTTGGGTCTAAAAAAAATTAAAAATTACGATTTTTTCTTACAATTTTTTTCCTAGAACCTTTAATTCTAATTATAAATAAATATTCACCTGTAAACCGTGTTTTTAAGCTTTTTTGAAGTAAATACGCGAAATCGCCAATGTCCAGTATAGTTCCTCCACTCACGTTTCCCGACAGAGAAACTCGTGTTTCCGCGCGTATGCATCCCTATACGGTCCAACTGGACAGGCCCCGAACTTTTCCACTTTGTTCGTTCTTTTATCCCTAGAGTTTCTAGATTGTGGAACCTGCTGCCAGCGGAGGTCTTTCCTGCAATTTTCTTTTCAGTGGTGTCCTTATATATTTTGGTACGACTGAAATTAATATACAAGCATTCTCTGTAGTTCGGAGAAAATTTCCCAGCTTTTAATGTTTCAAGATATAATCAGTAGACTTTCAACATATGTTTAATTAAATAAATTGTTGTTTTACCAAAAAAAAAATGGGGCAATATTTAATTGTGTTATAAATTTATAAATGCAGGCATTTTTGATACTTTTTGCCCTAGGGCATACAAGCATTCTCTGTAGTTCGGAGAAAATTTCCCAGCTTTTAATGTTTCAAGATATAATCAGTAGACTTTCAACATATGCTTAATTAAATAAATTGTTGTTTTACCAAAAAAAATGGGGCAATATTTAATTGTGTTATAAATTTATAAATGCAGGCATTTTTGATACTTTTTGCCCTAGGGCATACAAGCATTCTCTGTAGTTCGGAGAAAATTTCCCAGCTTTTAATGTTTCTAAGATATAATCAGTAGACCTTCAACATATGCTTAATTAAATAAATTGTTGTTTTACCAAAAAAAAAATGGGGCAATATTTAATTGTGTTATAAATTTATAAATGCAGGCATTTTTGATACTTTTTGCCCTAGGGCATACAAGCATTCTCTGTAGTTCGGAGAAAATTTCCCAGCTTTTAATGTTTCAAGATATAATCAGTAGACTTTCAACATATGTTTAATTAAATAAATTGTTGTTTTACCAAAAAAAATGGGGCAATATTTAATTGTGTTATAAATTTATAAATGCAGGCATTTTTGATACTTTTTGCCCTAGGGCATACAAGCATTCTCTGTAGTTCGGAGAAAATTTCCCAGCTTTTAATGTTTCAAATATAATCAGTAGACCTTCAACATATGCTTAATTAAATAAATTGTTGTTTTACAAAAAAAAAATGGGGCAATATTTAATTGTGTTATAAATTTATAAATGCAGGCATTTTTGATACTTTTTGCCCTAGGGCATACAAGCATTCTCTGTAGTTCGGAGGAAATTTCCCAGCTTTTAATGTTTCAAGATATAATCAGTAGACTTTCAACATATGTTTAATTAAATAAATTGTTGTTTTACCAAAAAAAAATGGGGCAATATTTAATTGTGTTATAAATTTATAAATGCAGGCATTTTTGATACTTTTTGCCCTAGGCATACAAGCATTC
>JACEGR010012012.1:0-12944 GCA_014170235.1 Listronotus bonariensis | reverse complement strand
CACTTATAGTTTTATTGACTAACCCTTGTTGTTTTCAAAACAACAAGGGTTGGTATCTGCAAGTTTTGAAAGGGAAACATAAAATGAAAAATATATTTTATAATAACATTCTCTAACAGACATAGATATCTGTTGACACCTGTAATCAACAAGTTACAAGGAATGGAATATGTATGTAAATATAAATGTAAAATGGCCTAAATTTATTTATAAAAGGACGAAAAAGAAATTAAATAAAAGGGTTTGACAAATTTTATCGAATTAGGCTTTTAAATAAGTGTTTATTATTTTTGAGTTAAATTGTAAATTTATTAGTGTTATGATCCATTCTTGCACCACATTGTAAAACCTTTTATTTTTAAATAATGGTTTTTTACAACCACTGCTTGATTGTTTGAGAGCCATTTGTAATATTGCATTAAGGTGGTCATGATCCTTTTATTATGTATTCTTTTTCTATATTTTTAATCCAAACGAAAATAAATTGGTATCGTTAAATTCGTCAAAAGCTCCTTTTCTGTAAAAACCTTGTCTTAAAGGTTGTCCTTTAAAAAACAATAGTTGGACACGACAATTTAAATTTGCCAACTTGGTTTAATTCTATAGTTCATACTATACACTATAAATTAAGAGCAACACCTAAACAAAAAATGTATTTCATTGGTGTAAAAGTCAGTAACTCTAGTTACCACAATAAAAAATGTTTTTTATTGATTGATAACTGCAGTAACCGAAGTTACTTACAAGGTATTCATTATTACTTTATAGTGGTCAAAGTATAGTTCCCAAAACTTTTGAATTTTTTATTACCTGGAGTTCTTAGATTAATTTCCGTGCAATCATGGCCACCTAGATGCAATATGAAAAAAGAGCTTTAAAAAAACTAACTAACTAAACTTAAAAGTCTATAAAAATGTAAAATATATAGTGCGCTCTATTTTAAAATTCAAAATTTAATGCAGTTTCTTGTTAAACCGGAAGTGACTCGAAAGTTAAAAATATGCGAAAACTCTCCTTGTCTCATACCATTTACCTATAGTCTTATTGTAATATGTTTAAAACTCACAGTGTATTAATAAGATGAAAAACAAAAGAAAACAGAAGACAGTAAGCTGAGTTTTTAAATTTGACGAGTAAATATCTGTAAAAATAAATCTAATTAGTTGCTTTAGTTTAACAGTACTATTTTTTATTTTTTTTTAATAATATTCACCTAGACAACTTGCCTTGAAATACTAGTAAACCTTAAAAGGTATACTAAAAATGTGTTCAAATTTATTTAAATAATATTTCTCATGACCATAAAAATTGATAAACCTGCATTATCAGTTTTACTCTTTTAAAATGTCAAATTTTGCATGCTTAACGCTATTTTGTTTTTGCATAATTTAACATTTTATTATCAGTTATTACCATTTTTGTGACTTAAAATTGCGCTTTTGCATAAATATACTCTATACAGCAAAATATATTTATCAGACATGTGTTTTTGAAAATGTACGTAAAACGGATTATGCAAACTATTAGGATGCTCAAGATGTTATAAGATTCTACGATAGCAATTAAAAAGAAAGAAGAGGTTGTCAAAATATTGATAAAATTTATCTCTCTCCATACCAGTTTTTAAATACTTGGTTTAAGGCAGCGAATTTTTAAAAAATAATTAAATTTAATATATATTTTCTTTTAAATCTTGCTCCCTCTTGCCCATGACAATTTTATTTTTTTTTACTCTCATGCTTTAACTTCCAATTTTGACATAAAATTTTAATCTCTACAACATTTACTTATACAACTTTGTTTTATTTAAAAAATAAAAGTAGTGAAATCGTGGACATTTTTTATATTATTAGTTATAACTTGCCCTGTATAATAGCAATTGAAGTAAAATTTTGTATTTATTAGTTTTGGACCATGCGACAACTTTTCCCAAAAATTCGTTTTTGCAAGTAATTCGGAAATAGACAGCGAGAGTTCTGATGAAGAATGATGAGCACATGATTTATACATTGTTATTCAAATCTTTAAACAATTATTTTATAAAAATTGATATATTCTTATATTATATATAAATATTACAAAATTTAAATATACACTCATTTTTTGATAATAAAATCACACATCTGTGCTTGAAAGTTTAATGAATATTCGAAGATTGTCGTTTGAAATTTTCAAATTTTTAAATTCTCACATTACGTAAAGTTCCCGTTTAATGTTGACGGCACCAAAATTATCAATTACTATTCAATGTGAGCAATATTTTATTATTAATGCCGTCTTGTAATTTTTGACCAAAATCATGACCAAAATGGTAGGTTAAGTAAGCCAAAAAGGCATGAGATTTAACGTGAAATGCATACAATATAACAAGGGAAAATTGACGGCATCGATTTTTCTATGTTTTTTGATGTTTAAAAAAGTGCTATCCACAATAATATTACAAAAGTAAGCTCTTATACATGTGTATTAATTATTCAAAATTTTCAAAATTTTCAAAATTTCTCATTTTTATTTTTATTTTACATTTTCATTGCGTACCATGAATTATTGACGGCATCATTATAAAATCTTAATACTTCACTTCTACTTTATAAAAAACTATATGCCGTCCTGAAATAAATGACCTCATACGAAAAATTCATTTTTTACTAAAAAAATTTTAGTAATTTTTTATTATTTTTGCATGAACCATCATATTTTGACGGCACACTGTTTATAATGCTTAATAAATGTTAACAATAAGTTTGAAATCGGTGCCGTCAAATTCTAAGTGACCACCCCCGAGGGGTAAAAATCCGATTTTGATTTGCGATTTCTGACCGCATGTACCACCCTTTTCTGACGGCATATATGAATTATACTTTTTAAAGGAAATGCAAAGGTAACTGAATCATCGCCGTCAAGTATTCGAATAACTGGGGAGGGGGTAAATTTGCCGATTTCAAAATTTTTTCTGACTGTAGGTACCGCTATTTTTTGACGGCACAGAGTTTAAGAGCTTTCTTTTTCCATTGCCTCTTTAACGAGAATAGTGCCGTCATGTATAAAGTAATCGAAAAGTACCCCTTTTTTTCTACACTTCAACTCACCTGTGCACTCACCTGTACCGCGGAAATTTGACGGCATAGTGCCTAAACTTTGTTTCTCGAACAGTACTTCAAGATCATATGTGATTCGTTGTGTATAAAATCACCCCCTGAAAATTTGCTCTGGCTTGTAGTCTATAATTTAAAGGGTTGAGTTTGATCAGGGAGGCATTCCAGGATGCCTCATCTGGACTCCGCCTTTTTCTGAATTTAATATACTTTTCTTTGTATTATTGTTTGTTTATGTAAGATATGAAAATTCAGAAATAAAGACATTTTATTATTATTATTATTATTGTGAACACCTAGTATAAAAAAGTATACATTTTGGGAATTTTAAAAATATACATTTTTGGGAAATTTAAATATAATTGGGTTACTTAACATTGGGAAATTTGGTACATAAAACAATACGTGAAGTGTCAAGGTTTAAAAAGTATGAATCAAACAATTTTCTAGGTTACTCTTATAATAATAAAACAAAAACATTAAACAAGCGAGTAGCCTAGAAATGCAAAACAAATACTGAAAAATTTAATATTTAAAGAGAACAAAATTTTAAGACGGAGATTGATTGTTTTATCAGAGAAGTAGTTAGTAAAGTCAAGTAAAAGTTAAAGTTTGAGTTAAGCCCCGTACGGGCTATCCCTAGGGATATGCCCGTACTAATTTAAGTTAATCAAATAAGTTAAGTTGGTTTTTAATGCAAAGTTAGTTGTGATGGTCCACCGGTCTCATTGTCCCAATAGATAGTTCCATATGGTACATTTGCCCAGTGACGTAAAGTGGCCCTATATATGTATTTCAAAATTTATACGTCACATATGGTGGAGGCGCCCCCGTTCCCAGTGACCTTTGTGAAACGTCGGTTATGGTAAGCTGTGCCCGCCCCAGTTCCAGTGCCCTTTGTGAAGCGATAGGAAAAGTCGCTTATGGTACGCCCTTCCTACCCCTCAGTTTATTTGTGGAAGAAAATACCATATATATGGTAAAGGCGTCCCGTTCCCCGGAGAAGAAATGTGTGTGAAAGGACGAAAATGGGGAAAAATATGCTGCGTAGCGTAGCTGCAAGGAGGTAGCAGCGTAGCTACAAGAAAAGGAAGATAAGGTATATCTTCAGTTTGAAATATGGCTAAATGGAGTTAGCCAGAGGTGATAAAGAAGAATATGGAAATATATTTATTTGTGTCGAAGTTGTATGGTACGTCGTAAAGACGGAGTTCAGAAGCAGCATGAGGCTGCATTAGCACTGGAAGCCGCAGCTCTACTATGGGGAAGAGCTCTGAAGTATGGTCTTGAATGGTGGGGTACAAGACAGTTAAGCGGCCCTGAGAAAGCTCAGGATATGGGTAAATTGGCACGCGGCTGCAGTAACCTGAAGTGGAAGAAGAAAATGGGAATGAAAGGCAGACAATGGTACGTGGAGAAGTACGGGACAAAATGGCCAATGGAACGCACCATCAAGGACATGGACAGGCAGGCAAGGTGGACGCAATTTTTTTTTATAAAGGCTAGTATAAGAAGAATGTGGAATATTAGGTTAATTTCTAAGTATAAATATAAAAAAAAAAAAATGATTTTCTTTTTATGTAAGAGATATTTTTTTTTGTTTTTAAACTATCCAATAAATTTAAAAAGAGCAAAAGATCAAATAGAAAAAATCACCTAATTAATAGTACATGTAGAACATAGTTAATTATTTTCTTTCCCACTGGTATATTAAATAAATCATTGAATTACCTTTTTAATGGTTCAACGTTTTGCTGACGAGACAAGGCCAAGTTCACTTTTATTGTTACAGAACGGGTCAATTTTAAATAACACAAACTTTTTTGCTTATTTAGCTGTTTGTGTAGTACGTAAATATCTAGTAAACTTAAAGATTAATAAAAAAAAATACAATTTATGAGTAACAATAATTAGGTCATTTTTTGTCTAAAAATAATCTTACCGTTAAAACTATATTTATTTAAAGTACCTACTTAAAGAAAAGCTTAAAAAAGGTTTTTAACAATTAAGTTAAAATCTTATTTGAACTAATTATTTCAGCAAAAACATCTCTAGAACTTTTTAAATAATTATTTTAGATAATTTATCAGGAAGAATTTTTAAAATTTCAAAAAAAAAGAGTCATAATGTTAAATATAACCTAAATGAATTATTTTTTAGAAAAAAACTATTTTTACATTTTTCGTGCATTTTTTTTAAATAAAAATTAATTGGAAAAAACAAAAATTTAATAAAACATTAAGATTATTTACGATAAATATAATTTATACAATAAGTAACATAATGTTAGGTTTTAAATATTTGTAAGCTATATGGAACTATCGTTTTTCGATAATATTGCTTTTTTTTTAAAGTTTAAAGTAAATTTGTCTGATTTCTAATAGCGTTGTGGGTCCAACGCTTTCAGGGAAGGGGCATATGTGAACACCTAGTATAAAAAAGTATACATTTTGGGAATTTTAAAAATATACATTTTTGGGAAATTTAAATATAATTGGGTTACTTAACATTGGGAAATTTGGTACATAAAACAATACGTGAAGTGTCAAGGTTTAAAAAGTATGAATCAAACAATTTTCTAGGTTACTCTTATAATAATAAAACAAAAACATTAAACAAGCGAGTAGCCTAGAAATGCAAAACAAATACTGAAAAATTAAATATTTAAAGAGAACAAAATTTTAAGATGGAGATTGATTGTTTTATCAGAGAAGTAGTTAGTAAAGTTAAGTAAAAAGTTAAAGTTTGAGTTAAGCCCCGTACGGGCTATCCCTAGGGATATGCCCGTACTAATTTAAGTTAATCAAATAAGTTAAGTTGGTTTTTAATGCAAAGTTAGTTGTGATGGTCCACCGGTCTCATTGTCCCAATAGATAGTTCCATATGGTACATTTGCCCAGTGACGTAAAGTGGCCCATATATGTATTTCAAAAATTTATACGTCACATTATTATTATTATATGGTACCTATTTGTAGTTTTTTCAATGAAAGGTTATTAATCACGTTATTATATTATCTACCACTCTGACAGTGACAATTTTGTTTAAAAATAATTAAAACCCAAATTTTATTTTTTTCTTCACTTTTAATCGTTAATAAGTCAGCAGTAATTAACGTATAGTGTGTTACACATTTTTGATGTAGAATTTGATACAGAGTTCAAATTTGGTATAATATAAAGGGTGTTCCATTAAAAAACCTACTTGACAATAAAAAATCTGTTTTTTAGAAACCTTGTATATTAACTAGTACTGTCAATAAAAAGAGTTTATCCAAATAAACTTTTCCCATTTAAAGTTTATTTTTGCTTCTTGTACAGGGGCGAAGTTATTTCGTGTATAAATAGAGTTGGGACACTCTGTATATCCACATTTAAAGGGACGCTAAATTTTAGGTTCGTTTCACTAAGAAAAAACGAAGCCGCCGACCATAGGAAATTACCTAGTATTTTAAAGCCTTCGAAGTGTGGTGTTTTGCTCGTATCGCGGTTCGACGAATGGCAAAAGCGCACACCCAACAACCCAGTGGCGGCGCCAAGTTGGTTTATAAGTTAGGCGATACTTGGCAGAACAATTTGAAGGGAAGGCAGTAGAATATTTAAATTAAGATATATAGTGTATTAAAAAAGTACGCTGCCAAACGTTAAGGGACATTTTTTGGATGATTTTAAGACAAAAAGACTATACAAACGTGAGTTCGGAAAATCTTGGTTCTTAAGATATAGAGGGTGTTCCTTGAAAACAAATATTGGTTTTTCATAAATATCCCAAATACTCTTTACCCAATTCTGTGGTAATTAGGCGATGTTATTTGTAGTATAATGGAGCAAATTTAACTCTAACATGATTAACTTTATAAAATTCACGTCACCAACTTTTTACATTTTAATCGTTTTTTTACATTTGCAAGTAAAAATACAGTTTTTCAAGAAAAAAAAGGCATTTACCTTATTGCATGGCCTGGACCACACAAAATAGTTATTTATTAGATAAGTGAGTTATATTACATATAAGTCACGCAAGAAAAGTTTAACTCTAGCCCGAAGGGCGAGAGAGGTAATTTTCTTAAGTGACTTATATGTAATAACTCACGTGTCTAATACAAAATTTTATCCAACACTTTCGTATAAATCGTTTTTAATATCGAAAATAATTTGAAAACGTCATCCATTATTTGTTACTTGTCATTGTCAACACCAGCAACAAAATTTTGTATTGTCTATAATTCACTAGTGAGCTAAAGGGTACTTTAGCTCACTAGTGACTTATAGTACACTTTATATCCTCAAAATCTGATCAATTATGTAGATATTATATGTAAGTGTTGGATAATAGTTATTTATTAGATAAGTGAGTTATATTACATATAAGTCACGCAAGAAAAGTTTAACTCTCGAGCCCGAAGGGCGAGAGAGGTAATTTTCTTAAGTGACATATATGTAATAACTCACGTGTCTAATACAAAATTTTATCCAACACTTTCGTATAAATCGTTTTTAATATCGGAAATAATTTGAAAACGTCATCCATTATTTGTTACTTGTCATTGTCAACACCAGCAACAAAATTTTGTATTTTTTGGAAAGCAAGCTTGTTTGCATTACATTTTGTTGGTAACTACGGGTTTGTTTAGTAAACAACTTTTTTTTAATTGACCGGAAAATTGAATTTTCCACTCAATTTTTAAGCGGAAAATGCTATTTTACATGACTAATTTACTTTCCGGTCCCTAGTTTACTTTCCGGTCTCTCATTTACTTTCCGGTCCCTGATATCAAAAAATCCTGTTGGCCATGACAAAAATTGTCAGAATTCAATTGTTACTATTTGACAGTTCAAGATATTGTAAAGTAAAGAAACGCATCATTTTGCCAAAATGGAGTCAGACATGGAAAATCCAGATGAAATAATTGAAGCAGCGTCCTTATTGTCGTTTAAATATAACACTAAAAATTTACACAGTTTTTTTTCCGGTCAATTAAAAAAAAATTATGTACGATACTCGACCGGAAATAATTTTTACGGGTCTCCTCAAAACTACAGGACTCGCCTACGGCTCGCCCTGTAAATGTTTTTCGTCGACCCGTAAAATACCATTTTCCGGTCTAGAAACGTAAATAGCTATTGTAGACAAACATAAAAATGCTTTGCGAAATGGAAAATTGTGAAGTTCCTGCGGAAATTTTGGAAGAAGCTGCGGTAGCGACATGCAGTTTAATTCCAGAGAAGTCAAAACTAACGTACAATAATCAATTTGAAGATTTTGAAGCATGGAGGAAAAGGCGAGGAGTTGGTACTATAAATGAAGATGTTATTATGGCTTACTTTCTGTTTTTATCGAAAAAAGTTGCTCCCTCATCAATGTGGACCAAGTATTCAATGATAAAAACGACCTTAAAAGTATATAAGAACGTGGATATAGGGAGGTATGGAAAAGTTGTCGCTTATTTGAAGAGCAATTCAAGAAATTTCAAACCGAAAAAGGCAAAAATTCTGGAGAGGCAATACATCGAAAAATTTTTGGCTGAGGCACCTGACGACGAGCACTTAATGTCAAAGGTATGAATTTACTTTAGTTTCTGGTATTAAATATTTATCTGTTCGGATTTTTATAGGTTGCATTGATATTGGGAATCGCTGGTGCATGCCGTTGTGACGAACTAACTCGCTTAAGTATTGAAGATATAGTAGATAAAGGCCAGTACATATATGTTTCTATACCTGATACCAAGGCGAACAAATCGAGAAGCTTTACAATTTTAAAGAAGGATTTTTGGTAAATGTGCTTGAATTATTTAGAAAATATGTGTCCCTAAGGCCAGAGAACACGCCTCACAAAAGATTTTTGTCAACTTTCAAAAGGCAAATGCACTAGGCAATGCGTGGGAATAAATAAAATTTCGAAAATTCCGAGAGTAGTTGCTCATTATTTGCAACTACCTGATGAAATCTTATATAGTGGTCATAGCATGCGGCGTTCTTCAGCGACACTTCTAGTCAACGCTGGGGCCGATATCACCAACCTTAAACGCCATGGCGGGTGGAAGTCTTCTACCGTGGCAGAAGGATATTTAGAAGGTTACGATCTGTGTTATTTTCTTTGATTAGCTGTTCAAGAAAATCCTAATATCCCCACTAGGCAGGTAGCGCTCGAACTTGAAATTAGTCAGTCTTCAGTAGTAAGAATTTTCAAAGATGATCCAGATAGAAGACTCCAATTTTGTGAACAATTTATGGAACTAATACAGTCTAATAATGTAAACACAGAAAACACCACACTATACGGAAACACTATAACTTAAAATTTTTGCATGTTTTATTTATCTTTATGGTAAAACACGGTCTAACAAATCAAATAAAAGGCGGAAAATTGCAAAAAACTTTTAATAAAGACATAAAAAATTGTTTAAATACGAAAATCACATGAAAATGCATGGTTTAGTTTACCGTCGTGATTAGGGTTAGGAGTATTTGGAAAACCGGTGTTGCCAAGTTGTTTATTTTTATAAGATACATCAACTTTGTGTCGTTTTAAATTTGTGTTGGGGTTAGGTGAACAGGTTAGTTTTTGTTAGTCGTCGCTAGTTTTTGTTACTTCTGCTAAGTTATGCTTAGTTTTAGCAAGTTCTAGTAGGATTTGTTAGGTCTATCTTAACATATCTTTTATTTGTTTTTAGGACTAATATACCTGTATGGCAACACTGTATGGATTTTGCGACTTTTAAACCTATTTTTTAATACAAAAAAGAAAAACCCGAATTTTTTTCGTGAAATGTATTATTTGAAAGGCCCTTTCTTGTTTAGTTTTGAAAAGAAAGTGAAAATCGTGTTTCCGTATAGTGTGACGGAACCCAGAAAACAGTCTGTTTTCTGATGAGTCAACGTTCATGCTAAATGGGGAGGTAAACCGACAAAATTGTTGTTATTGGGCAGACGAGAATCCATGCTGGATGAGGGAAGGCCACACTCAATAGCCAGAGAAAGTCAATGTTTGGGCAGGAATTGTAGGCCAGCAAGTTATAGGATCGATATTCTTTGAAGGAAATCTGAATAGAGCGCGATACTAAGAGTTCTTACAGGATGAACTATTTCCGAATTTGGCTATTATGTTTCCTGATCCGGTAGAAGCTGATGTCCCTAATAGAAGCATCTAGTTTCAACAAGATGGTGTGCCCCCTCCATTTTGCAAGACCTGTCCGTGATTATCTGGATAATGTATTTCCAGGCAGATGGATTGGTAGAAGAGGACCATTTGAATGGCCACCGAGATCCCTAGATTTGACTTCGTTGGATTATTTCCTATGGGGATATTTAAAAAGCAAAGTATTTAAGACCAATCCCGCAAACATTGAGAAGTTAAAAGCACGAATAAGGCATGAGTGTAGACTATTTTTTACATTTTGCAAATAAAAAATGTTTATTAAATTATCTTGGAAACGACAAGCAATAAAAAATAAAAAATAAGTAGTTATGTATAATTTGATTTGCCCTTTAAAAATAGTCATAAAAAAAAACACGGTTGCCATTTAATAATTAATAGTTTAAAAACTAAAAAAACACGCTTTTATATGCAACCGAACTAAAAATTAAAAAATAATTTTTCATTAAAAAAATATTTTCACTTCATAGTAAAAAGCGTGGGGTGCTTAATATATTAAATGTTATAATTATTATATTTGCCAATATCTATGATGGAAAAGTTATGAAAAAATAGTAAAATGCACCCCACGCTTTTTACTATGAAGTGAAAATATTTTTTTAATGAAAAATTATTTTTTAATTTTTAGTTCGGTTGCATATAAAAGCGTGTTTTTAGTTTTTTAAACTATTAATTATTTTTCATTTTTTAGTTCGTTATATTGCACAAAATTCTTAATATAACAGTAAATTAGAACATACTATTTAATTAAGCAGCAAAAAGAAAATAACCAGCCCCCTATGAAATGACAATGGTAGCAAATTTTAAAATTTTTCCAACAGATTGCAACTCACTAAAAAATTTCTTCTTCATTAAGTAGCAAAGTTTCAAATTTTGCCAACAGATGGCAATCCAGGCAATGTTTGGACCGTTGCCAACATTTTGCAATCCACTAAAAAATTTCTTCTTCATTTAATAGCAAAGTTTGAAATTTTTCCAACAGATGGCATCCTAGGTGTTGTTTTTATAATATAATGGAATTTTTTTCCTGGCGATTAAAAAAAGATAAAGGGATACTGTTTGCAGATTATTGCATTGTCATGGGTCCTTAATACGTGTGCAAAGTTTCAAAGAAATCGAATAGCTGGAAGTTGGTTAAAATTAGGCTCAAAGATTCCGTTACATAGGCAGCCAGATAGATAGATTGATAGTTACAACCCAAGTTAATAAAAGCGTGTTAAAAAAAAATTTGTTTACGTCATATCTCTAGTTTAGGACACACACACTGACATTTTTTTATGACAAAGACCGCAACTGAAAATACTAATCGACGTGTCCGACCATTTTTTCAAAAAAATAATGGTATTTGATTTACTGAATTTATTCCAAGTTACAGACTCGCACTGTAGTAAACAAATAGCTGTGTCTCTACTTGCATAGTCCAAAGATACAAGAAAAAAAGCAAATAAGTTAGTGACGTACCTACATTTTTTTTTGTCAGGAATATTCGTTAAGATGCAGCTCGGGACGCCACTAGACAATAAATTGTAAATAAAAAGTTAGAGCTTAATTTGTCCCTTCATACCATAAATATCATCGGCAAATAACAACAAAACTGGGTAAAGGGTATGTAAGATATTTATAAATTTAAGAGTAAGTAACTATTACTAATTTTACGGTGTAACAAATGTATAAATTGACATTTTTTTGAATTATGATTATCTTCGGTTAAACTGGAAGTACCATTAACTTTCTTATTTCAAATGTTTTTTATATGTCAAGTCTACATAAAAAATTCCCAAATTCCGTGATTCTGATGCATTGAATATGAATAAATCTTTTATGAGAACAGGATGGTTTTTCTTACAGGGCTTTTTTTAAATCCAATTAGCAGGTTGGGCAAACGGTTTGGGGTCCGCCCTAACGCACCCACCCCTGGCGCCGCCACTGCAACAGCCCCTGATCTTGTTTGGCTTGGATCAGCGCCTTTGTTGGAGAGAGGAATTGTAGGAGAACACGTAACAGATAGGTAGAACGGATTGAATAAACGTACTGGTCGGCAGATAGTTTGGCCAAACTAAATTTTTCTTTTAAACATAAAGTGCATAAAAATCCTTTATTGCGACTTGTTAATTTTTGGTTTAATATTTTTGTATTTTTCGGCACTAGTGCGGAAAATGTTTTTCAGAACTAGTGCGGAATAGTATATTACATTACAAGGATGGAAAATGACTTATTTCACACGAGTGGGAATATTGTTGCACGAGGCGTCAGCCGAGTGCGACAAACCCACGCGTGTAAGAAAGTGATTTTCACACAAGTAATGTACACTATTTTTCCTACGACCACAAGTTATTCACCAAAAAAACAATAAAAGTTGTTTGTCTTCACGGAAAAAATAAGAAAACAATTGAAAACTTTGCATCACTAGGGTGATATATACTTTTCCTTACTGCGATATATTATACTGTTTAACAATATTTTTATATCAAAAATCACCTACCTAGTCGCTTATTATCATTTAAGAATTAAAAAAGGTCCTCATTAAAAAAATATTGCATTGCTTTTTCAATGTAAATCCCATTAACAGCCTGATAACTCCAAATTTATTTTAAATAACAATGACAGCGATGACAGCTTTATATTATACTTTGCAACACTAGTGTTGTAAAGTACTTTACAACACTAGTGTGATATAAGGCATTTTCTATG
>JACEGR010012011.1:0-12949 GCA_014170235.1 Listronotus bonariensis | reverse complement strand
AAGTTTTTGATTGTCTATAAAATGGCGCCCCCGCTTTGCGATATCTGTCAAACTAAAAGTTATGATGTAAATAAATGTTAGTTGTAGGTATTTAAAAAGTACTTTGGTCTTAAAACTTTTCGAATCTGCAAAGCTCGATTTGTGTGCCAAATATTAACTGGATTGGTTAAAAAGTAAATGCAATATGGCGAAAAACCAAAATAAAAATTAAACTTTGACGGCTTGTAACTCGAAAACAAATGACATGGAAAAATTATATGAAGCTACTACCCTTATTATGTCAAGTAGAATCACCTTCTTAAGTTTCGTGATCGATTTTTGAATCATCCTGTATAGAAAATAACTACTTTGTACACATATGCGCTTTCCAGGCGCACATACGTACAGAATTTTTGCCTGCAAGATACTACAAGATTTCGCATATAAATATTTGATTTTTTAGGAAAAATCAAGTGATAATGCAGAATCTAAAGACCAACCAAGTTCTAGTCATGAAGGTATTAAGTTGGGATGGATACAGGGTGTTCTTATTCCATGTATGCTCAACATTTTCGGGGTTATGTTGTTTCTTAGATTGTCCTGGGTAGTGGCAGAAGCAGGCACAGGTAAGCTTAACAAGTATACAGAGTATTCGGAAAGCTAAGTCAATAACAGACGATACCTAGAGAAATTTTTAAACAAAAATTTCTTGTAAACAAGGGTCTGTTAGATTTTTATTCTTAAGAGATAAAATGTTGATCTTTTAAAAATCTGTTGAAATGTAAATAAAGAATTTAGTTTAGATTTTAACCTTTTTAACACGCTTTTATATTAGCTTGGATTGTATGTATATATGTAACGGAATCTTTAAGCTTAATTTTCACCAACTTCCAGCGATTCGATTTCTTTGAAACTGCACACGTATCAAGGACCCATAACAATGCAATAATTTGCAAACAGTATCCCGTTATCCTGATTAGGATCGCCAGGATAAATTCCTTTATAGATTTTCTGTAGGAGAGTAACAGAGAAACAGCTAGTGCGCGATCTGCGCATGCGTGCAGTTTCGGACGTACTCTGAGCATAAGGCTGACAGAAACTTGTTCGGAGTAGTTGCGTTCTGAAACCCCATGCAACAATGAAGCTCTAAATGAAATGATTAGATTACGAAATAGTTCGTGAAACATTTCAATATCACATGTCCGCAGAAAACTAATTGATATATCGAACTAAAAAATGAAAAAATAAATAATAGTTTAAAAAAACTACAAAAACACGCTTTTATATGCAACCGAACTAAAAATTAGAAAATAATTTTTCATTAAAAAAAATATTGTCATTTCATAGTAAAAAGCGTGGGGTGATAAATATATTAAATGTTATAATTATTTCATTTGCAAATATCTATGAGGGAAAAGTTATGAAAAATAGTAAAATGCACCCCGCGCTTTTTACTCTGAAGTGAATTATTCTGTTATTATCTTAAATTTTATTATAATTCTATTTTGAGGTAGGTATATAATTATGCTTCATTGTTTGACCTTTTATTACTGTAATACAAACTCTTTGTAATGAAAAATTATTTTCTAATTTTTAGTTCGGTTTGCATATAAAAGCGTGTTTTAGTTTTTAAACTATTATTTATTTAATTTAGTTTTTTTTATTTTTATTACACATTTTAAAAATTACTCAAAGAATCGTGACGAATAAAATTAATGGCTTAAATTTAAGAATATAAACATGAACATCCCAATTTAAAAGAGAACCGACTATACATTTTTAAAAAATATTATTTTTTAATTCTTAATTGAGTTATATGTGTGTTATACTTTGTAATAGTACATTTTTAATTAAAAGGGACACATTACTTTGCTTTTATATCAGTGTATTTTTTAATACATTGTAATTTGTCTCATTTTAATTTAATTTAATTTTTACATTATGCAACCTTAAAATAGGCCAGATTCAGTTTAATTTTTATTGAAATTAGGCGAGTGCCCATATAACATTTTTTGCCGGCGTTGTACATTTAATTTACTGGCATTGCCAACACTCTTTAATGGCAAGGCATTGGCAAAAAGGTATCAAAAAGACGCGAAAGTGGGCAATTGGCCGTTATTAGGCCACGTGTTGCAGTTAATGTGATGGCATTCGTCATTAATAATATATGATGAAAAAATGCGTTTAGAATGATGTCATCCATCATTAATAATTTATGATGAAAAATGCGTTTAGGATGATGGCATCCATCATTAATAAGTTATTGGCAAAAAAATGCGTTCAGGATAATGGCATTTATCATTAAATAAGTATTGCAAGTTTTATAAGTTGAATGTCCCAAAAGTTAAATAACATATTTAGAATTTTGTAATCGAAAGAAATGAGAAAAAAAAAGGCAGGAAAACTTTATCAATAAAAAATTACATAATATAAATTTTTATACCGTAACAATAAATCAAAAAATAAAGAAAAAGTATGTAATAAAATTTAAAAAAAGATAGTAAATCAAAAGAAAACACTTTAAAATAGTAAGTATTTAAGGGACACATACACTCAATATTCAGATCCAAAACATATTTTAAAGGAGTTAAATGTCAAAAAAAAACTATTAAATATATATAATTTTTTTATTAACACGTCTTTAAAACTTTTAATAAGGCAACTCCCTGTTTTCATATAATTTTTTAGGTAACTACAAATTTAAAAGGTTTTAAACAAAATGTTTACAACTCCTAACAGTCTACTTGAATAATCCGCCTTCTTGACTAGCCATCACCAATTAATTACACAACACACACTAATTAGGTAATGAATACACTTAATTATGTCTACTAAAAACTCTTTTCTTTAAAAAGAACCTAAAAGCTAGAAAACCACGTAAAAAACAATTGCACAAAGCAAAGAGGCCAAACAAAAGCAAGGTTGCCTCATCTGTCAAATTGTCAAATCTTGTATTTCGGCTAAGCGGGAAATTTGAATTTATCATCTTCGGTCCAAATCGTCGAAATTAACCTAGCTAATTTTACCATCATTTTATTTTTATTCTCTCAAAAATACATAATAAACATTTTGTTTGACTTAATTTTTATTTGCATGATTTGTATCGATAAAATGTTAGTAAAAGGCCATTTCCTTTAAATTATGTTAAAAAACATAAAATAATGTTGTTTAGCCGCCATTATAAATAAAACAGATCAAAAAATTGCTCGAATGTTAGTTAAATACCAATGTTTATAATATGGTTGAAAAGTATAAATATGCGTTGAAGGTTTGTCTTTAAAAATCCAATATTTATTTGCCTGCAACAAAAAGGCATACTTTACTTAATCAGGATTGGTATGCCGCCATTTTTGTATGCTTGCCGGCAATTCGCCTGCATGTAAAATTTATTGGCAATTGAGTGTTTATTTAGGGTTAACTTTTTAATGCGTATTAGATGTTGGCATAATATTGCCACAAATTGCCAATGCTTTACCATCAATGCCAATATGAAAAATGTATATTGCCGGCAAATAGTGTTTGCTGGGTAATAACTCGTTTTGTGTGTCCACATACCTAATTAACACCCTGTATGTCATAGCAATAACTCGTGGTTAAATAAATAAAATAGTCTGTTTACGGTAACTTAACATCCTAATAATATTTTTGAAAGAGCAAGAAAAATAATTATTTAATATATTATTTATAATAATGTTTGTTAAAAAAACTGTTTGTCAGAGGATAATTAAATCATATGCACATGGTTTCATATGTCGTAGTAATAACCCAACGAAATGGGCTCACGTTGGTATGAACTAGACCAATCTGGTTGAATACTAAGCTTTGGGTTTACCGTTTACAACCTATAAAAACAGATTTACACGGTTTAAGGTAATCGGCTTTCTGGTTGGAAAAAATAATAAAAAACATGACGATTTTAATGATTATAATAATATAATTAGTCACCGGCACGTTTTTTATAAAAATATGATGTATTCAAAACAGTTTCTCCATCTTCTTTCATTCAGTTGCAAAAAAAAATTTAGACGAAGATCTGGCAGGCTGCTTGACTAACCTGGCCGGCGATTTTTAATGTCGAATAGTCAGTTTCGCCTTTGACAGCCATATAATGTAGCATAAAAAACCGGATTATTAAGCGACATTACGGTGATTACGCATTCGACACTGTGAAGCGGGACTAGTTTAGAATTGTTTTAAAGCACACGCCTAGAAATGTGGTAGTTCGGAATTTGTAGGAATACAGGGGAACGAATGTCTATAGCAGCTGAGGGTCTTCTAACCCTATACCTAGCCTTCCGTCAGCACATGGGACAGCCGGCGGAAGGAGTGCGAGTGCACCCTCTTGCAAAAAATTAAAATTAAGAGCAAAAAGGTAAGTTGTTATGGCTCTGTACGAGTTCGCCACATCGAGGTCTCTCGGTGGCAATGACGAGGGATTCCTCTGCCTCCTCGCGTTTAAATAAACCTATGTACCAAACGTTAACAATTTTGGAGATGGCACTTTACTAATTCCAGGTCTTCGGTATTGATTACTAAAACAACTTGCAAATAAAAATTAGGTCAAACAAAATGTTTATTATGTATTTTGGAGCGAATAAAAATAAAATGATGGTAAAATTAGCTACGTTAATTTCTGACCGAAGGTGACCGCTTTGTGCATTTGTTTTCATGTGGTTTTCTAGCTTTTAGTTTCTTTTTTAAAGAAAAGAGTTTTTAATAGACATAACTAAATGTATTCATTACCTAATAAGTGGTGTTGTGTGATTAATTGGTGATGGCTAGTCGAGAAGGCAAGATATTCAAGTAGACTGTTAGGAGCTGTAAACATTTTGTTTAAAACCTTATTAAAAGTTTTAAAGACGTGTTAATAAAAAATTATTATATATATTTAATAGTTTTTGACATACCGATAGATGGCGTAATGGACAATAAACTACTACGTTTCTGCAATATCTTCGCTTTTTATCGTCTAAACCGTACCCATTAGACAAAAATAATTCGAGAGCGGTCTGCGGTAGGTGATCTCACTTAGCTTTGAAAAGAAATATCTTCGGCTAGTGTAAAAATCTGCATCTCCAAGTTGGACAGTGTTCCGAGAGATGGTACTTTGCATTGCAAGGAAATTGCATGCAGTAAGGAGTTTTTCCTATTTTAATTTTCAAAATAAAATATCGCATCATTTTAGCTTTTAAAAAAGTATATGCGACAATTTTCGTCAATAAGACGTCAGCTTGCTGCTTGGGAGTATCTGCATTTGCCCACTTTCGTGTCTCTTTGTTATCTTTTTTGCCAATAACTTATTAATGATGGATGCCATCATCTTAAACGACATTTTTTGCACAATAATTATTAATTACGGATGCCATCACATTATCTGCAACTGCGTGACTAATAACGGCCAATTGCCACTTTCGCGTCTTTTGGTATACCTTCTTTGCCAATGCCTTGCCATTAAAGAGTGTTTGGCAATGCCAGTAAATTGAAATGTACAACTTGGCAGCCAGGGCAAAGCGATGATTTGCTCCATCTACGATAGCCTGTCATGATGAAAGACAAGACATATTTATTGGAACTTGCGTTAAACCAGAAAGAGATAAATACAATGGACAAATTGTTAGGACCAGTTACTCATCTCATTGTTGTCTCTGCTATTATTATTTGGTGTCTGAAAACCGTTCGGATCGTATCGGACTATATATTTTTTGTTATTATTATTTTCTTCAAAATAAATTAAATAGCCACGCTCGAGAATGTCAGAATGATGTTTTTTTGCATTTTTGTAGACCTCGCTTTATTTACGGTATGTATATTAATCTGCCGCGCTCTAGTAAATCCCGAAATCCCCTCTTTTGCTCCCCTATTATAACGCGAAAAATGCAAATTAAAAATAAAAATCCTTTTCCACAAATTCGCTTTACAAAATTTATAAAAAAAAATGAAATAAAATTCCAAACAATTTAGTTATTTTTACGCGATCTTGACACGCAGAAAATGAATATTAAAATTCCATTAGCCACACATAAAACGTTTATCTGGTGTAGGTAATGCTGATGTGTCGGCACACTCAAATTAATTCACTTAAGAAATTGATGTTTTGTGTATCTAAGTTTGTTTAAAAAAAAAAAACTTAAGGAGGGACTTTTTCCACGAATCGATTTTATTGAAACAATACAGTCCACATAATTTATTTTTAAATTAGAGTTTTACACCTTTATTTTCGTTCGAAATTCGTTAATTAAACTAATATTTTTAGGTTTTACCCATCTATTATTGATCTGTAATACCTTAGAAACGGAATATGTTATGGTAGCAATAATACCTCTTGCTAACACACCTAGGGCATTATAAGCGGGCATTATGATAATGCCCTTATATTTACCTAATATAATATGGAGATTTATTGCTTATCAATTTTATTTCTCTCACAATAAGAATCAAGTTTATACAAACATATGTATTAAAATAAAATCAATAACTTACCAGTTCCTGAAAATATGCCATTAAAACGGTTTCCGGTTATTTGAAAGAATTGCGTTCCGCATCTTTCCAAATACCAAATGCCGCTCCCGATCATACTGTTGCATGATTTAACTGGCAAAAGATTTTCGGTCGCTTTTATGACCTTTTCTCTTATATTTTGTGAAATTCCTTCCATTTTAAGCAAATCGTTAAATAAAAAATACCAACTGACTAACTGATAGAAACATCAAAGTCAAACTTAACACCAGTCGTATCTACTTACGTATACAGATACAGGTGCAACTTATTTTTTATATTGCGAAAAAATAACGTAATTAGTCATTGAAAAACTCTTTTAGGTAAAACATAAAGCATTGTATACCACGGGCTTTACTGCTATAATGCCCATCAGGTCGAAATCTATCTATTTCGACCTGATGGGGCCATTATATTCATAACGCCCTTTATACATAAATAGCTATTCTTTTGCCACGCAACTTGTTAGTAACATAGCTGAATCTTACACTGAAAAATTTATAAATAATAAAGTATAATAAATATGCAGTTTACTTATTTTTAAAACAAACCATTCAAAATATGTTTCTTAAAAAAATAAAAAGCACATTTTCGAATTTAATGTAAATACAGAAGGAAGTTTAATTTTATTTTTATTAAGTTTTTTTTTTAAGACTCTTTGTTTGACCTCCGGACAGTGCGGACGTGCGTAGAGGACTACAAAGATCTTCCCGGAGTGGCGGCTAGAGGTGTCGTACGGACGTTTTTACCTTCGGGGATCAAGGAAAGATTCACGCTAAACTGACGGACGGCATCTTTCTTCTGGATCTAAGCGCTGTGAGCGAAGATTCCTATAAGCTGATGGTATCCTGTTTGGTGGTGAACACGAGGTATTTCTCAAATGGCGGGAAATAGATGGGCGTGCCATGGGAACTATCAGTAGTGAAATTGAAGGTTATACGTAACACCAGTAGCAGATCTTGGTTTGACAGCCGACAATTTATGCATTGCATCGATTGTTGAATTGTTTGTTTTCTTTTTGAAATTTCTGGGAGCTACGAGCTCGATTATCCAGATTTTTCGCCGACGAAGCCCTGGAAAGCATAGTCCGGAAGGGGGAGAGTGGTGGATTGGACCTGAAGGGACCAAAACCAAGAAAAAAATAGAATAGAACAGAATAAGTTTTTTAATCACCACTTTACCTCTAGCTAACCTTAATTTGTTTTCGTAAATATAATGGTTTAGAAGATTGCAAAAATCACTTTGAAAACCGCTGTTTGTGATTAAAAACAATTTTAAAATAACATATTGTGATACACCACTGAATTTTCCTAAAAAGCTCCATCGAATACAGGATATCTTATTTTATCGTTTCATATCAAATAAACAAAGTTGATAATGGTTCCTCAGAGACGAAACGTCGCATTTCTCCTAAGAAATGAATAAGTGATTTTCCGTTTTTTTAAGATATCTTCGCAACTTTTAGATTTTTTTAAATTTCAAAATGGAACATAGAAAAGTTTTTAATTTAATCGATTTGTCACTTTCTTAAATCCCAACGGTGATCCTTAAATTCGGGACAGCCTGTATAAAATTATTATAAAAGAGATAAAACCAATTAATAATAATTATCTTTGGGTGTGTAGTAGGTGGATTACGGATCACGGGTAGTAGATGCAAAAATAAAAGTTTTTTCTTTAGTTTGGGTGCGACATCGTTGAATATAAATAAATTAGATATACCTGTTATTTTCCTTTGAAATATTATATTAGGTCTATAAATTTTGTTTTTTTTTTTATTTTATAATGTGGAAAAAATATTTGAAGCACTTTTTTATTAAAAAATAAAAAACAATCCAATCAAAAGTAAATATAAATACCTATATTATTATCGCATATACGTCAAACACATCACTGTTAAGAGTTTGTGGTTCTCTCTCTCTCTATTTTTTTTCTTGGTTTTGGTCCCTTCAGGTCCAATCCACCACTCTCCCCTTCCGGACTATGCTTTCCAGAGCTTCGTCGGCGGAAAATCTGGATAATCGAGCTCGTAGCTCCCAGAAATTCCAAAAGAAAACAAATAATTCAACAATCGATGCAACGCATAAATTGTCGGCTGTCAAACCAAGATCTGCTACTGGTATTACGTATAACCTTCACTTTCACTACTTACAGTTCCCATGGCACGCCCATCCATTTCCCACCATTTAAAAAATACCTCGTGTTCACCACCAAACAGGATACCATCAGCTTATAGGAATCTTTGCTCACAGCGCTTAGATCCAGAAGAAAGATGCCGTCAATTTAGCGTGAATCTTTCCTTGATCCTCGAAGGTAAAAACGTTCGTACGACACCTCTAACCGCCACTCCGGGAAGAACTTTGTAGTCCTCTACGCACGTCCGCACTGTCCGGAGGTCAAACAAAGAGTCAAGAGTTTGTGGTTGAAGTATTATTTGGTGACATTTCTAAACACCCTTTCACGCGGTGTTGCTGAATTGTGCAAATTTTCCTTACCCATAAAAAAATAGATTTGGCAACGTTGATCTCAAATAAATATTTTTAAATAGTGGACTTTTTATCTGATTTTGATCTTACAAGCTAAGTGTTTTAGTCATTCAAATAGTGGACTTATTACTTAATAATTTTTGAAAAGAAAGAACATAACTCAAAAATCTGAAAAAAAAATGTTCTTTACAATAGCAAATTACAAACTAGTGACTTTAAGCGTTGCGATAGTTTTTTTATTAACCCTTTATAAATAATAAGACATTTAATCCAGTTTATTCTAAAATTCTCTATCCATCAGATTTTCGTTTAACGAGCGTTTTCAACTATTTGATGGATTACGCCATTTGCAAGTGTCCATTAATTAAGCCGGCTTTTATGATTTGACAATGGAAGTACTACAAAAAGGTTTATTTGCTTTTAGAAAACCTATTTATGAGTTATCCATATTTTCGATTTAATTAATATTATGGCCGAAATTTACGATACAGCTACATATATAGTATATTTTTTTAGTAATATAACGACAGTGAACATAATAGAGACATTTTGCACCCCTTATTTTGCAATTCCGTTGGGGTTAACGTTATTCTGAGACTGCGCAGTAAGGCAAACATGATCCGTTATCGTTATTAACCATACCGGACTCCTTTATTTACGGATGAATACCGAAGAGCTTATCGTTATCGTTATCGTTACTGTTAAACTGCGTGGTTGCCGGATTATAGAAATTTTAATATCAATTATTTAAAAGGTTAAAATTTTAATGCCGTATTATTTAAAATATCATTTATACATGGGCTCTAATTAGCGAAAAATCTATAGCAGTAATAAAAATCAAATAGTGTTTAGAAATTAAAACGGACTTGCACTTTTACGGATTATTCTAAATCAGTAATTAATTTAGATGTTACAATCTGGCACACTTGCTTTTTATTCTACTACCAAACCTAACCTTACTTTTTGTGTTTTGCTTATACTGTATTGTTTGCATCTACTTTAAAAAACGAAATCAACAGAAGTGTTTGCATATATTTAAATATCAATTTATATCTTATGAAGAATAAAAGTAAATACTGATTTTTCGTTAACTTTAAAATCGGTGAACCACAGGCAAAAATAAGAGTTATGTGTCGAAAGCGCAGACGCAAGATAAATTTCTTAAAAGAGGCTGCAAAATCTCTGTCTAAAACTGCTGCCGTAATCGTTATGTTTAATAACGATAACCATAAGGAGGCAAACGTCTGTTATTTTAAGAGGTACAAAATGTCTCTAATATGACGAAAGAATATTTTTACGAGACACAACCGTAGATATTTGAATAATGAAAAGTTGTATTTATTTCATGTCATGCTAAATTAAAAAAAAGATTAATTTAAACAGCCCATAGATTTTCATGGAATCCACAAAAGTGTCTCTTTTCCTTGTAATTTCGAATTGCTCACAGACACGTTCTTTTTTGTAAATTTGATGTACCCTTTATCATCCAACCTTTGAAAACTCAAGCTAATGAAATTAACAATGTGACACTCAAGCAAAATTATTTGCGTTTCCATCCAGATGGAATGAAAAATGCTAAGGAATGTGAGAGACGCAATTCCTCAGAATAACTGCCATTTCACATTAGCGGGAAGCCGGACTCTGGGCGGCGGACCGACGCTATCAGGGAGTGTACGGAGTGGTATGTAAGACCTTTACACGTTGAGACCGACTTTCCGAGGTTCTCAACGTGTGAAAGGTTTCCTAAGACTCCTTACTAGGGCTGGCGCAACCGAACGCGGTTTTTCGGTTAACCGCGGATTTTGGCCAAAACCGAAAACGTAAACCGGTATTCGGAAACCGGTTTCGAATATCGGTTAACCGGTTTTAAAAAACGGTTTTCAAATACCGGTTTTTCGGATAACCGGTTTTTGAATAATCGGACCAAAATCGTTTAAAAAAACTAAAAAACACGCTTTTATATGCAACCGAACTAAAAATTAGAAAATAATTTTTCATTAAAAAAATATTGTCATTTCATAGTAAAAAGCGTGGGGTGCATTTTACTATTTTTCATAACTTTTCCATCATAGATATTTGCAAATATAATAATTATAACATTTAATATATTTATCACCCCACACTTTTTACTATGAAATGACAATATTTTTTAATGAAAAATTATTTTCTAATTTTTAGTTCGGTTGCATATAAAGCGTGTTTTTGGTTTTTTAAACTATTAATTATTTTTCATTTTTAGTTTCTGCTACTCTTGACAAAATGGCGAAAAAATTTTTAATGAACAAGAGTAGCAAATTTTAAAATTTTTCCAACAGATTGCAACTCACTAAAAAATTTCTTCTTCATTAAGTAGCAAAGTTTGAAATTTTGCCAACAGATGGCAATCAGGCAATGTTTGGACCGTTGCCAACATATTGCAACCCACTAAAAATTTCTTCTTCATTTAATAGCAAAGTTTGAAATGTTGCCAACAGATGGCAACCTAGGTGTTGTTTTTATAATATAATGGAATTTTTTCCTGGCGATCAAAAAGATAACGGGATACTGTTTGCAGATTATTGCATTGTCATGGGTCCTTAATACGTGTGCAAAGTTCAAAGGAAATCGAATAGCTGGAAGTTGGTTAAAATTAGGCTCAAAGATTCCGTTACATAGGCAACCAGATTGATAGATAGATAGTTACAACCCAAGTTAATAAAAGCGAAAGAGTAAAGGTAGTTAATGTGAAAAAATCCTTTGCTTGAACATGTCTTGACACGTTGCCGCGTATCTAGATTAGAGTTTTGGTTTCAGTACTGAGTCCTGAGAAACCCCAACTTTATTTTGGTGAAAGCCTGAAGAGTGGTCATCCACAATAACTAATATACATCGTTAAAAAAAACGTGGAAAGTTCAGAATAGAGTTTGGTTGGAAGACCGTAGAAAGGAACTTTTTCAAGCGTATCATGCCGGACCCAGTCGAAAGCAACGATCTGGGATTCACCAAGAAAAAAATCTGCTTTAGATTTTTGTCACGAAAGAAATCAGAAAATTAACTAGTTTTTTCATACTTGATAATATAAACCCGTTATAAAAGTTTTATATTTACAGCATCTTGGTCTTAGAGAATCTGCATAAAAGGTTTTTTGTAACAAAAATCCGTTTTCTTTTTCGACTTGTTTGTGGATCTGCTAAAACTGTTGTTTATTATTTCGGTAAGCTAACAGGAATAATTTAGCGATACAAAACAAATTGCAGCGTGTGATAACAAGTGGATATCGCAACAATAAAATAATTAGCAGGTGTTGAAACGCGTGTATGTACTTTAAATATTATAATCTTTATGAGTTGACAAATAATGCCGGCTGGCATGTTCGGGCATAATAGATAAATACATTTTAAGGTTTTCGTGGTAGACCAAAAACCAGTTACAAAGATGCCACAAGCGTCATAACAAATAAAGACGGCAATCAACTATCGCTGTCTAAACGCGTCGTTTACATCGTGTGAGCAACAAAAAGGAGAATAATTGAAAGTGAGACAGAAGTGATGACGCCGTGGCATCTTCTCTACTGGCGAGAACTCTTACACTCTATTTCACAAGGGCACAATATTATTAAGCTTCTCACTTCATTTTGTTTCTCGATAAAGAAAGAAACGGGATTTAATAGATTGAAATTCATTTTATATTCCCAAACTACATAGTATATGCAGAAAATATCAAAGAGTCAGAGGGTGCTAAATCTGGTGAATAGGGTGAATGCTGCAAAAATCCCACTTTAAATCATTGATTTAAGCGATAGTTTTTAGACAGCATTCCTTGTCTTGATTAAAAATGTTTTTTTCTCTTTGTAAACCTTTTTTTTTTTTGTTAATTTTTATATTTTTGCTGGTACAAAGGACTTCCAATAATACTATAAGTTTATTGTTCTATTAATTTATAGGTAATTCCACAAACAAAACTACTTTTTATCGAACTATTTTTCTCAACTAAAGGTAAAGAGATCTACAT
>JACEGR010012010.1:0-12951 GCA_014170235.1 Listronotus bonariensis | reverse complement strand
AAAAGTCAAACGAAATTGACTAAAAGTATTCTAATAACAATAACAATAGTGTGTGCGGGAAACCATGTGAAGAATTATTTACATGCCATTAAAGATATTGCGCATTTTTGTTTTAAAACTGGAGTTGCCATTTTTTAGGTTATATTATTATTATTATTTTTTTGTCATTTGTCATTGGCGGTAAGCGATTTTTTTAGATTCACATTATAATGACGTCAGCTGTTAGACAAGCTTGTTAGCAGCTGTAAGACAAAAGAATTAGAAAAATATCCCTTAGACAACACTGGTATTAAAGCAGTCCCCGCCCGTTCCTTAAACGACGTTTTGATTAGAGAGTATTTTCTTTGTTAGCTGCTTACAGCAGCTGTAAGCACTTTCATTTTTTGACAAATCAATGACGTCAGTCCTACAGCAGCTCACAGCGGTTGTTAGCGGCCTCGGGAGATGTCTAACCACTGTCTAACAGGTTGAAAAAACAAAGAGGGGGAAATATAGCCGAATTTGAGGTTAAAAGTCAAACAAAATTAAGTAAATGTATATTAATAACAATAACAATAGTATGTGTGGGAAACCATGTGAAGGATTATTTTAACTGCAACTGAAGATATTGCGCATTTTTCTTTTAAAACTGGAGTTACCATTTTTTAGTTTATACTATTATTTTTTTAATGTCATTTGTCATTGGCGGTAAGCGCTTTTATTTTTTCAATTCACATTATAATGACGTCCGCTGTTAGACAAGCTTGTTAGCAGCTGTAAGACAGAAGAATAAGAAAACTATCCCTTAAAGACTATCTTAAGAAGATATGATGTCAGTGCCCTTTGACAATCTTTCACCATTTTATGCAAAAAGTGTCTCTATGAGGGACCGTAGCACCAATTTCCATTTTAAAGGGTAAATGTGACATACAGGGTGTTTTCTAACTATTATACGAAACTTAAGGGAGTGATTTCTTAAGTCTTTTTATGAAAAAGTTCCTATAAACATAAACATATGTTTGGACTTGCTTCACTTCTGAGATACAGGGCGTTAAAGTTTAAAAAAAAGTCCATAATTTTTAAATATCTTAGAAACCCTTTAAACCATTTAGATAAAATTTGGTACACTGAATTAATGTAATAAGGCGCTTTTAAAGCTCTACCTAAATTAGGATTATTGGGTCCAGCAACGTCTTTGTGGTGACCACCGCCAAATAAAAAAGATACGCCACTGACTTTTAACAAAGTTTTTATTTTTTCCGCAACTTTTTAGCCTCCTATTTTTTTTATATTTCTTTGTTTTCGAGAAAAAAACTTAAAGTTTTTTTTTAATTTCTTCTAATATGAACTCATACGCAACATGGGTAATAAACAAAAATTAAAAATAAACAATTATTTCCCTTAAAATTCGAGAGTGTATGTTATCGGATATCGTCATTTTTCTAATTTACTAAGGGAAAAATTGTTTATTCTTTATTTTGGATTTTATTTTTATGCTGTTTATAGATGCTTTAGAAAAAATATATATAAAAAAAGTGTAAAAGTCAGTGGCGTACTTTTATTTTCCATAAATATTGACTGTGGTGCCCACTAAGACGCTACTAGACCCAATAATCTTAATCTAGGTAGAGCTTTCCAAGCGCCTTATTAAACTAAATAGGTGTATCAAACTTCATTTAAATCGGTTATTGCTTTTTAAAGATATTTAAAAAATACTGACTTTTTTAAAACCGTAACGCCCTGTATCTTAGAAATGAAGTCGGGGCATATGTTCATAGAAACTTTTATTTGCATAAAAAAATAACTAAAAAATCATACTTTTAAGTTTTGTACGGTAGTTTGGAAACACCCTGTATAATAAAAAAATTATTAATCCTAGTACATCCCTAAAATACAATTTGACTACTAATTTATACAAGATGTCTGAAATTGGTAAGAAATAGGTTGGAATTATACAAACTGAACGAGAGTTTTTTTAGTTTGTTTTGTAATCATACTAAAGGAAACAAAACATTAAACAATAACCATAAATTCCTAGAAATTAACGATTTTTAAAACTTATCTAATAGATAAAATATTGCTGGTATGAAACACATACCTTAATGTTTCTTAACTCCCCAGTATGTTTTTTCTTATGCTTGCTAAGGTTGGAACTTTCAGCAAAAGACATATCACACTGGTTGCACTGATGCGGTTTGTGGTCTAAGTGTATCTTCTGGTGACGTTTTAATATTCGAGCTTCGGCAAAAGCCTTGTTGCAAATTTCGCAAACGTAGTCTAGGTCTTTTGGATGTGTCATCATATGAACCTTAAAAAATACTCGTATTACTTTAATACTCGTATTACTTTAATTCCTTTCTAATAGTAAGAAAAAGAATTTAAAGTGTAGAATTATATGAAGTAAAGTAGTTGAGGAGGCTGTTCGAACGGTAGACTACCGTGCACTACAAATAGTGACACCCACTTGTACAATACCCGAAACAGGGACAAATTTACTACACCATTTTTTAAATTGGGAAAATGCCAAAATGGGCCTAACTTCCTTGCACTAAAATATTTTAATTAACTTCCAAGGGTGGTTAGGAAGCTACCACTTAAAAATTTCAAAACAAAAATAAAAAACTTTTTAATATCGAAGGCTTTTTATTCCTATAATGAATTTTTAACATGTGATGTAATGTCTTTATAATGCAATGTCTTTATAATATTGGTGTATCCATGACGTCTTTTATACATTTTAATTTGTTAGTATAGTAATATTTTAGAAATACTTGAATGTTTTAATTTAGGTATTTTACCTGTGTATTTATTAGTTTTAATTATTTTAAATCCTGTATTGACCTGTGTAAGTTCTACTGCAATTTTAACATCAGGTGGTAGGTGGTAGAGGAGCTTTCCTCGCCTGAGGAGGTACCACCCCACTCACCCTTTAAAGAACCCGTGAAGTCTTAACGGACGTTTCGGGTTCTGGGTTTGTGAGTCAGTTTTCCTTCTTCCTTCTTTTTCTTTTCTTTTTTCCTTTTAACCCCCAAACTATGTACAAATGATGGCGGCACACCCGGAAGTAAAATATTCCGGAGGTAAAATACCCCTCCATTCGGATCTCCGGGCGAGGGTGCATCCGGGAGGCCTTCATCGAGAAGTTTAATTTCTTTTGCAAACATATGTGGGCTTAACACCAATATAAACTCCGTTCACCATCACCTTCAGTCATCTAAGCCCCACATACTGTTTCTAACGGAAACACAAATAAGTTCTAAATCTTCAACCAGCCACCTTCTCTTTCCAGGCTACGAACTTATTTCGTCTTTCCGCCCACATGGTGGCGTATGTGCTTACGTCCGCAACGATCTGGCTTGTGCTCGAGTTTCTAATCTTGAATCGGGTAGGCCTGATATCCTTTGGCTCAAACTTTCCCTTAGGTCTTCAACTAAATTTATCTGCTGTTTGTACCGGTCCCCATCTAATAATTCCTATGTCGAATTCTTTGACTTTCTTTCAACAAAGATCGATAGCATAATTTCTCAGTTTCCATCGGCTGAAGTAATCGTGCTTGGCGACTTCAATGTCCATAATAAGGATTGGCTGGGCTCTTCAAAAACTGACCCCCAAGGCAGAGCAGCCGAAATCTTCGCAGTCAGTAACTCTCTTACCAACCTTATTATGAAACCCACCTACTTTCCTAGAGTCCCAAATCATAGTTCAAATCCCTAGATCTCTTTCTTACTACAAACCCCGAACTCTATGAAACATCTGTCACAGCACCCCTAGGTCGCTCAGATCATGGCTTAGTTACTATATCTTACCCTGCACATCCCGAGGTAAATGAATACATGCCACCACGCACCGTATGGCACTACAACTCAGCCGACTGGGATGGCCTAAGGGACTTCTTCGCCACTTACCCCTGGAATTCCATCTGCTTTTCTTCTCGTGATCCTTCCCAAATTTGCAATCAACTTACTGAATCAATTCAATTGGGCATTGAAACCTATATTCCACACACCATCAAGAACCCCAAAAAATCCAATAACAAACCCTGGTTTTCCAAATCTTGTGAAAAAGCCAGAATTTTAAAAGTTCAGGCTCACAAGAAGTTTCTACAGGATCCTAGTCCAGAAAACCGACAGGCCAGCATTGAAGCAAGAAACTACTACAATCAAACAATTTCTGAAGCCAAAGACTCCTTCGACAATCGTATCAAAAACAAAGTTCTTTCTTGCTCAAATGGCAGCAAATCCTTCTGGTCCTTTGCGAAAAACATAAGTAGGAATTTTTGTGCCAGTTCTTTTCCACCACTAACTTTGGAAGATGAAATTATTTCTACTGCTAAAGGGAAGGCAGAACTATTTGCCAAACAATTTGCTGCCAATTCAACCCTTGACCCTCCCGTAAATCATCCAATTCCAACGGTTACCCCAGTTCCTCATAAAATGCCCGATATTATTTTTAAAGTAAAACACATTAAGCGTATCCTTTCCTCCCTTAACACCAAGAAATCGTCTGGGCTGGACGGCATACCAGCAATCGTTTTAAAAAATGTGCTCCAGAACTTGCACCAATCTTAACTCGGCTCTTTCGAATTTCTTACGACACAGGTATCTTTCCGGAGAGCTGGAAGGCTGCACGTGTTCAACCTATTCCCAAGAAAGGATCTAAATCGCTTCCATCTAACTATAGACCAATTTCAATTCTCTCAGTTCTTTGTAAAGTAATGGAAAAATTAATTAATTCACAAATTCTTAAGTACTTAGAAAAACACAAAATTTTGCACGACAGGCAGTATGGATTTCGCCACAAAGATCTACAGCAGATCTTCTTTCCTTCGTATCACACTGTTGGAATAAGTCTCTTGAGTTTCTAGGTGAGTCCCAGATCGTTGCTCTTGATATATCCAAAGCTTTTGACCAGGTCTGGCATGCCGCACTTCTTAATAAACTTCCCTCCTATGGTCTTTCAACTAAACTCTGTACTTGGCTCTCTAGTTATCTATCTGATCGACGTATATCAGTTATTGTGGACGGCCATTCTTCAAGCTTTCACCAAGTAAATGCTGGAGTCCCTCAGGGCTCAGTTCTGGCACCAACATTGTTTCTTCTTCACATCAACGACCTTCTCTCGTCCACAACTAATTCCATTCATAGTTTCGCCGACGATAGTACCCTTCACTCCAGCTTTCAGGTCCCTAAACCCATCACTAAACCTGACTTGGAAAATAAACGCAGAGCGATGCAGATATCTCTTTCGCAGGATCTTAATTTAATATTGGATTGGGGCGCCAAAAATCTCGTCCATTTTAATGCATCCAAAACACAGTCATGTTCCTTGTCGCGAAAAGAGTCATCAAATACTCATCCTCTACTTATGAGCGGCCAAGTTCTACAGAGCAAAGACACCTTCAATCTCGTGGGCGTCACATTTGAAAGTAACCTTAACTGGCATAAACACATTGTATCTATAGCCACGGCAGCTTCAAAAAAGCTTGGATTTCTCTTTCGAGCTAAAAAGTATTTTTCCGCTTCTAATTTATACACTTTATATGTGTCCCAAATCCGACCTCCCTTGGAATATTGTTCTCATATCTGGGGTATGGCGTCCCCAACAACCCTGAGCATTCTTGATTCTATTCAAAGAAGAGCTATTCGTCTCATTAATGATCCTTCACTTACAGAAAGGCTTCCCTCTCTTGCCCATCGTCGGGCTGTGGGCGATTTATCGCTTTTTTATAGGTACTTCCATGGCTTCTGCTCTGAAGAATTGACCAGTATAGTTCCTCCACTCACGGTTCCCAACAGAGAAACTCGTGGTTCCGCGCGTATGCATCCCTATACGGTCAACTGGACGAGGCCCCGAACTTCTCTTCGTGCCGTAGTTAAGAAATGCCCTGTATATTAATTTAAAATTAGGCCTTATTTACATCAAACCTTTTGTGAAAATGTATTTTTCTATCATGCGGGACTTTATAAAGACGCATTTTTTTAGTAAAGTTAATAATTAAAAATTTTACCAGCAGTTGGTAGGCACTTCCGAAGACACGCTGTTCTTTTTGATGTAGAATCTGCCCTTAAATTTTCTTAACAACATTTTGTAACACCTTGTATATTGTTTAAGTATTTACGCTATCGCGTTTTAAAATATTTTGATCATGTAAGCGGATACAAATGACAAAGCTACACAAACTATTTTACTGGAGTTAACAAATTAATTACATAGCGCCACATTAAAGAATCCATTATTAAAACCTTCACGTACTTCCGTAGAATATATTCCTTATTTTATTACAAGCAGTCGGGTATTACTTGTAAATGTTGAGGCACTGCGCACATGGGTCGGTGAAATAGCGACGAGACCGAAATTCGACGATCTTTCGACAGTATGTATGCATATATTCGTGTTTGAAGTGGCGACAACCGTACAAAGAAGAGTATACGTTTATTGGTCAATTTTTACTACATTCTCATCCAATAAAATCATATGTCAATCGGAGGGCGCCGATGTTCCCCGAACCCGACCGCCACGGGGCAAAAACTACCCATTTGGATTTCCCACCGGGTAAAGAGTGCCATAATTGAGCTCTCTAAGACAAGTTTCCAAAAGCCTGAATCCTACTGAACATTATTTTACAGACAAAAAAATAAAATGTTTTCTACCTGACAAGTTGACTTGTTTTACATTTTCATTCCAAGCTATTTTGGTTTAATCTTTTCGCATATATTTTTTAAGGTATAATTAAAAATAACAGGACGTTTTTCAACCTTGTCCACAAATTTTATATAAAAAAATATTTTTTAAAGTAACAATAATTTTTCCGTGTAAGAACCAGACACAATCACAATATAAATAAAACACTAATACAAAACGGTTCTGCATTGCATTTGTTTACTAATGGATGCAAATTGCTGAGATCGGACACACTAATATGCCTACGTGCTGTCGAGGCCTGTGAAAATTACGTTCTGGTTAGTTCTAATAAATTAATAATTTTCTAATGCGCATGCTCAGTTGGAAATAGTTTTTTGATTAGTAAGAAATTTTCAACTTTGCAAACGGCATGACTCGACCAACACCACCTAGCCAAATTTTCTAAAAGATGTAAGGTAATCCTGCAAATATATAGGCTATGCAAAAGACTGCTAACACACTTAACCCGTGGACATCCGGTACAATTCAAACAGTCTTTTTTCTTGTATCCTATTTATCTTTTCTTTATTTAAAAGGCATTTTTTTAACATTTAAAATTTTTATTATTATTTTATAGACAAAAAAATAAAGCGAAATTCGTACAAAAGAAAAGACATTTCTTGCAAAGCCAAAAGCTTTTATTAACCAGTTCTCTGTGTTTTAAAAACCTTTTTGTTCTTTAATGTTTCCCTTTGTCTTACTTTGTTTTACACAGAAGCCATTAAAGTGTGATATCTTAAGTAATATCTTTTCAATGGAAATTTAAGCATTTTGGTAATTTAAAAAGTTTTAAAATTATTATGAAAACAAGTAGTGTAATCAGAAGTACTACATAATATGGGGAGTGTCTTTTTAAAGGGGGATATATTTATTCCTTATTTTTGTTTTAAATTTCGTGTTCAATTTTATTTTTCATATTATGGACTTCATGATAAGAACACTTTTAAAACTTTTTAAGGGTAGTTTCTTTTGTCGAGTCTACCTCGAATATTCATACTGCCATTTATGGAAGCTGCGCTTTAACCCAGCCTAGCTGTACATGTCAAATGTTGTGCGAAAAATCGTAAGGGGTACAGCCACGTAACCCGTCTAGTCTAATACCCGAAACAGGTGTTTGAGCCTCATGGTTTCATGACTGTAACCTTTACAAGTTTTGGCAAAATGGTAAAAAATTGCATGTATAACATTGTGGTAAACTTGTCCGACAAAAGAAGTGACGTTTACGCAGTCCGACACCCGAAACATTTGACATTGACAGGCTGGGTTAAAGCGCCGCTTTTATATATGGCGTTATGAATGTTAACATGAAGTTCATTTCATTACCGGCCCAGGGACTATTCATCTAATACTGACACACAGCGGTATATAAAACACAAATAAAAGTAATAATTAATTAATAATTTAATATTGGGTGAATAATTTGTGCATTTTAATACAAAAAGTAATCTCAGAAACTAAACAAAAGATATTAAAACAAAAATAAAAATTAAATATATCCTCTTTTGAAAAAACACTTCTCGGAGACCTTATTATTAGGGACGGAGGATTTACCTGATTGCCGTTTTTTATATTTCGGGGGCTACGTATTGTGGTTACCAGAGGCAAAAACAGACTTGTTTATCGTAAAAATTTAAAAAATATATACCGGGTGCCCACGAGATCACTGACGAAATTTGATAGGGTTGTTAGACTAACGAAAATCTTTTTTTTTCACTGGAAATGACTGGATAAATAGAACACCATGTATATTTTTTGTTTTCTGGATTCTACAAATTATTTTTAGTTAGAATACAATATTTTTAAAACGAATTGTGGCAAAGTCTCATTTTTAAATTAAATTTTTATTTTACGTCTAGAGTGCAATAATCATTCTAAAAATTTACTTTACTTTTAGGAAAATACGAAATAGATTTTATCTTTTTAATTTTTTTACTAAAGGGCTCTAAACTTTAATTTTTTACTTTTTTAGCCTAGCTCAAAAATTAAAATAGGACCATATCACTTTCATAATATTTCTAAAAGCACTATTTTAAAGCAAATACAACGATGGAAAACACAACACACAAGACAGTTTACTTCGTTTTCTTTTAAAAAACAACATTTATTATGTAGGTAAATAATCTTTTAATACTAAATAGCGTACTTCACAATTTATCTTAGTTGCCATGAAAACAAAAACTAATAGAATATGTTGTAAAAAGAATTGCATGTGTTCCGTAAAAAGTTTAAAAAATAAAATCATTAGTTTGTGTTTATGTATTTCCTACGATGCTAAAATAATTTTAGGTTAAATTTAGTATTATAAATAAAAAATTAGTACCAAATTTACTTTAAAAATTATTTTAACATTGTAGGTAATACATTAACACAAACTAATGTTTGTGTGAACACCTAGTATAAAAAAAGTATACATTTTGGGAATTTTAAAAATATACATTTTTGGGAATTTAAAAATAAGTATACATTTTAATTAGTTTACCTAACATTGGGAAATTTGCTACATAAAAATATACGTGAGGTGTCAAGGTCTTAAAAGTATAAATTAAACAATTTTCTAGGTTACTTTTATAATAATAAAATAAAAACATTAAACAAACTGGGTAGCGTAGAAATGCAAAACAAACATTGGAAAATTTGATATTTAAAGAATAGAGAAAGAAATTAAAAGGGATTATTTATCAGATAAGAAGTAGTTAGTAAAGTCAAGTAGAAAGTTAAAGTTTTAGTTAAGCCCGTACGGGCTACCTCTAGTGGGTGGTATGCCCGTACTTAATTTAGTTAGTCAAATTAACTTATTTGACTAACTAAATTAAGTACGGGCATACCACCACCCACCCACTTGGTTTTTAAAAAATGCAAAGTTAGTTTTGATGGTCCACCGGTCTCATTGTCCCAAGAAGATAGTTCCATATGGTACATTGGTCCAAGTGACGAAAAATGGCTATATGTATTACAAAATGAAGAAATGTGTGTGAAATGACGAAGATGGGGAAAAAATATGTTGCGTAGCGTAGCTGCAAGGAGGTAGCAGCGTAGCTACAAGAAAAGGAAGATAAGGTATATCTTCAGTTTTGAAATATGGCTAAATGGTGTTAGCCAGAGTTGTTGAAGAAGAATATGAAATAGTTATTTGCGTTGAAGTTGTTGTTTTACGTGTGAAGACGGAGTTTAGAAGCAGCATGAGGCTGCATTAACACTGGAAGCCGCAGCTCTAGTTATTAATTAACACAAACTAATGTTTGTTTTTACAAGGTGTCCAGTAACTAATATTTACTATTTTATTAATTTCTGGGCACCCTAAATAATTTTTATTAAAAAATTCAAATGTAGATGATGGTACAGTTAATATTCTAGCAATCTAACATAATATACAAAGTCAAGCGTAAGTAAGGTAAGTTTGTTTAGGGGAGGAAGGAGGTCGAGTTGAACCTCAATTAATTTTACTGTTGGGGGAAGAGGGGGTCCGTGCAAATATCACGTAATTTTTGTTTCACTAGAAACACGAAAAAGTAAAAAAAGTTACGAGATTTGGACAGGTCCCTCCAGGATAAATATGTTATCCAGTAATAACCAGAAGTCATGTTTTGGGTCGAAAACCTTTTTGTGATCTTTAAAATTTTTTCGACGAACACAAAATCAATTTCAGTTTCAGAAATTTTGCAGAAAATGGGGTAGGGAATTAAAGAAAATCTCATCAGAGGGGAAGTTTCATGGCAACTAAGTTAAATTGTGAAGTACGCCATTTAGTATTAAAAAGATTATTTACCTACATAATAAATGTTGTTTTTTAAAAGAAAACGAAGTAAACTGTCTTAGTGTTTTCCATCGTTGTATTTGCTTGAAAATACTGCATTTAGAAATATTATGAAAGTGATATGGTCCTATTTTAGTTTTTGAGCTAGGGTAAAAAAGTAAAGAATTAAAGTTTAGAGCCCTTTAGTAAAAAAGTTTAAAAAGATAAAATCTATTTCGTATTTTCCTAAAAGTAAGTAAATTTTTAGAATGATTATTGCACTCTAGACGTAAAATAAAAATTTAATTTAAAAATAAAACTTTACCATAATTTGTTTTAAAAATATTGTATTCTAACTAAAAATAATTTTTAGAATTTAAAAAAACAAAAAATATACATGGTGTTCTATTTATCCAGTCATTTCCAGTGAAAAAAAAGATTTTTCGTTAGTCTAACAACCCTATCAGTGGGGAGGGGATTTAAACATTTTTAAAAATGCCTCACGTAATTTATAGATGCCCCCATATTACTCTATTAACTATTTGTACGCTACTTTAAAATAAGAAACATGTGCTAAATAATAGCAAAATACGTAGTTTGTTAAAAAATAAATAAATAACATTTTAAATTGAAATTGCCTTTGCTGCTGGAACACTTAATTAGGAGGGACTTAATGGGAATAAATTTATGAGCAGCACATAAAATATAGGCTTTCGAAAGTTGTTTATTAAGCTTTTAAATAACCTTTAGATCCCTATAAGGCAAGAGACTATTTATAAAAGTAAATACGGTATTTAACACATTTTAAAAAAAATTATATATTATACTCTTATTTACCATTAACTAATATAGTGTAAGATCTAAATATGAAACGACCTGTACCCATCTGTTCACCTAATAAAAAATATTCTTCATTAAATAAGTATTTAAACAAAGGTTTTGCTACAGGGATGCCTAAAAAATTATGGTCAAGGCTTTTTAAAATTAAATAAATACCCCCAAAATTTTTAACACATCCTGCATAATGACTGTTTTAATTTGTTACTTTACATGACAGTACTTATATATCACTTTTGTTTTGACGTGCCAACGTCTTATAATTCAATGGACCCGGCTGCACGCACCAAAAACATGACTCATGCGGCGTTACCTCGCGCGTTCCATTTAAGGCTTGTAGTGCAAGCGAGAGCGCGAACCGAGCGACAAAAAGGCTCAATCTCTGCGTCGTTCGACTTCTTTTCTCTCCTACTTGAGTGAGCGTGCAGTGAAAAGTGAATGTGGTGTCAATTGTTTATAGCAACGATAATTGCGGCGATAGAGGTGATGATTCTTTTGACGTTGTCACGTTTAACCATCGTCAGTAAACCGACTTTGTAGACAACCAATTTTTTCTTTAATTATATAAATAAAGCCATCGGAAATTTTTAAATATAAAATTTTAAAAATTTATTACGTTTTTGATACATTCTGTAATATTTAAACACACATATTTAATTTACTATCTTTAAAATGTATTTGAAAAAATAGAAAAGCCATTATACAGGATGTGTTAAAAATATTGAGGTTATTTTTTAATATAGCCTTGACTATAATTTTCTTTAGGCAACCCTGTGGCAATACCTTCTTTTAAAAACTTTTTTTAAAATTAAACAGTTTTTATTTGGTAAACAAATAGTTTTAGGTCGCTTTCTATTTGGATCTTAGACTATAACTTAAATCGTTTTTTTCTAATGCTATAATACAAATACATAAGGCAGTAGACTTAAATTGGCAAACATGTTATTTTATATTTTTAATGGAATAAAAAGTCCTTTAAAATGTTTCAAATTAATCTGCCCCACTGCCCTTTACCATTGTTATAGTTAGACCCATATTTATTTCATTCTAAAAGCGATGCCGCCAAGTACACAAAAAATGATAAAGCAAATAAACCCTTTTGTGAACAATGATTTATTGCAGCAAAAATATTTAACCCGAAGACTACGCCACGTGTTACAGGTTTTATGGCACGCCAGAGACGAAATAAGAGGATGTTTTTTAATGACTTAAGACGTGTTTTCGCAATATTTTTATTTACTTATCTAAAAAATATGTAATTAGGCTCTGTTAGAGGCTATGTTTTTTCGAAAAGGTTTGTTAACTTTATCATTTTTTGTATACTTGGCGGCATTGCTTTTAGAATAAAATAAATATGGTTTTAACTATAATACCAATGTGTGGCTAGAACCTATGTCGGGTCAAAAAGTTATGTCGGTAATTTGCTGGTAAGTGCGATGTTTTTAGTATAAAAATAGTGTTTGCAAATATACACTTCTAAAACAAAATTTTACTGATTTACATAATCTGCTTTAGGATAAATAAAAAAAACCAATGTCTTATACTTTATTTATACTTAATTACTTACTTTATATTTATACTTATAAATTAAAATTTTTACACACTTTTTGGAAAAATTATCTAAAACTGACATCGATTCAATATGACACTGCTTTTAATAAACAAACTTTTGGTGTGCCTAAGGATTTACCTTTATTACCAATATTAGGTTATATTTTTAT
>JACEGR010012009.1:0-12959 GCA_014170235.1 Listronotus bonariensis | reverse complement strand
ATATATATATATATAGTTATATATATATATATATATATATATATATATATATATATATATATATATATATATATATATATATATATATATATATATATATATATATATATATATATATATATATATATATATATATATATATATATATATATATATATATATATATATATATATATATATATATATATATATATATATATATATATATATATATATATATATATATATATATATATATATATATATATATATATATATATATATATATATATATATATATATATATATATATATATATATATAATAACATCATATATATATATATATATATATATATATATATATATATATATATATATATATAATATATATATATATATATATATATATATATATATATATATATATATATATATATATATATATATATATATATATATATATATATATATATATATATATATATATATATATATATATATATATATATATATATATATATATATATATATATATATATATATATATATATATATATATATATATATATATATATATATATATATATATATATATATATATATATATATATATATATATATATATATATATATATATATATATATATATATATATATATATATATATATATATATATATATATATATATATATATATATATATATATATATATATATATATATATATATATATATATATATATATATATATATATATATATATATATATATATATATATATATATATATATATATATATATATATATATATATATATATATATATATATATATATATCGCGCGCGCGCGCGCGCGCAATGCGCCCCTGCCGCACTGCTGGCTACCCTCCTGAACACACACACAACAATAACAACAATACCATATTATTACACATATTATTACTTCTTTTTTTCTTATAATTTACTTTTGTTTACTTTGTTTCTTGGGATTGAGGTTTTTTTAATTAATATAACAATAATTTACATTTTCTGACGTTTCGCCTTACATGGAAGGCTTTTTCAAAGATCTATTTATTTATATTAACGATAGTCTTTTGGCATGTTCCTACAAAATAATAAAGAGTTAAACCAATATTAATTATTTACAAAACATTAAATGGATGATTTTTTTTGCATTTAAAATTCTTATATTTATATAATAAAACTGACACAAAGGTAGACATAAGACAATTTAAATTACATTTTAAAAACAATAAAACCTAACAAAATAAAATAATGGGATACGCACCTTAAAAACATACCTTTTATACGTATATTAGATATTTATTAGAGATTAATGCAACTGTTATGTTGGTAGTCGGCAGGATAAGAATTTCAGTTGATTTAAAAAAAATAATAAATAAAAAAAAATCAACTAAAATTCTTATCCTGCCGACTACCAACAAAACAGTTGCATTAATCTCTAATAAATATCTAATATACGTATAAAAGGTATGTTTTCAAGGTGCGTATCCCATTATTTTATTTTGTTAGTTTTTATTGTTTTTAAAATGTAGTTTAAATTGTCTTATGTCTACCTTTGTGTCAGTTTTATTATATAAATATAAGAATTTTAAATGTAAAAAAATCATCCATTTAATGTTTTGTAAATAATTAATATATATATATATATATATATATATATATATATATATATTTATATATATATATATATATATATATATATATATATATATATATATATATATATATATATATAAGACACAATATCCTTACAACTAATTATTCCCGCGACAGATAGATATGGAGTGATATGGTTTCTACCTCCGACCCCGTATATTAATCTTAAGCATGAGATTTGAATTTTTGTATTCTATTACGTTTAACCCCATCCAAGCAGGGTACATATACAGCACTACAATAATTAAATTGAGACAAGACAAGAGCATCACAGATTAGCTTATGAGTATCTTGGGAAAGGTAATGCCTGTTACTATAAATAAGCTTCAAATTTTCATATGCAATTCTTAATTTTGCGGTCACGTGATCTCTGAAACGCAGTCTCGAGTCGATAACTAACCGCAAACTCTTACAGGAATCGGAATACGTAAATATATAAAGCGGAAAAGTAAAGAAAAGCGAGGGTCTTTTTTTGGTCTTCAAAAAAATCAAAAATTATTAAAAATTACTTTTTTCTGGTTGAGAATTGATTTAAGGATGTTTTTTTGCTCCTCAAAAATTTTTATTACCTCAATACACATTTTCTTTTAGGGGCGGCAAAATATTTTTTGACCACGGCGCGAGACACCCTAGAAACGGCCCTAACAATCATGTTCCTTGTCGCAAAAAAGTCATAAAATACTTATCCTCAATTTATCAGTGGCTAAATTCTGCAAATCTGGGATACATTTAATTTTGTATGCGTTACATTTAAGAATAACCTTAAATGGCATAAGCTTATTATATATATATAGCTACAGCAACTTTAGAAAAGCTTAGATGTCTATTTTATGCCAAAAGGAATTTTTCTCCTTCTAATTTATACAATTTGTATGTATATTAAATTTGGTTCTCTCTGAAATATTTTCATTTATGGCGTCCCCTTAACCTTCGGCATTTTTGATTTTATTCAAAAAAGAACTATTCGCTTTATAAATGATACATAACTTACAGAAACTTTTTCTTCTCTTGCTTATCGTCGGAAGATATATAGTTTTTTATAGGTACATTTATGGCTTCTGTGGCAAGGAATTGTACAGTATAATTCTTACACTTGCAGCTCCAAATTGAGAAACTCATAGTACCACACGGCATCTCTATACGGTGCAAATGAACCGGCCCCGAACTTTTCACTTCCTTTGTTCTTTTATCCCTAGAGATTTTAGAATGAGAAACCTGTTGGTCTTTCCTTTTTTCTCCGAATCTACAAGTGCTTATTCATTTAATTGTATTTATAATTAATATAACTTAATGCTTGATGCGTTACAACTATAATACTTACACTGTCTATTACCGCATCTCCCTTCCTATTCCATAATGAAGCGACTCGAGTTGTGTCTCTGGGCTATTTGACTGAATATTGCTGTTTGCTTGTTGCAATTTTACAAATTTTCTTAGAGGCTTAGGATGAGACCTGATATTTCCTATATGCGAAATATCCTTTAAGACAAATCTAAAATAATGTTTTATATAGTCTTTTACATTTGCTTTTAGGATTTTACTTGTTTTTGAGGTTATGTAATGATGCCTCTATTTCGAGTTGGGGTTTTCTATTTCATTACAATGAAATTAAAAAAAAAAACATTATTGCACTTTGTAGGTAAGTTTTTTTATAATCTTTGTAGTTTCCTTTAAATTTTAAATAAACAAGTGGCTATTTTTTTAAAATATATTCTATTTGCACAATTAATATTAACAAAATTTATTACGAGTTAAATTCAGTTAAATAAATTACCTATATAAATTGTTTTAAGGTATATTGTATTAGTAAAAGTTAAATTTATTATTATTTTTTTAATGTGTTTTTGTATTATTTTGTTTAAAGTAATGTTACAAATTTAATAATTCTGTATTCACTGTAAATTAAAAAAGGTTTCTTTTGATGATAATTTAAACAGTAATTTTGCTTTTAAGTATTTGTTTTTTAAAGTCTGAACAAATGGGGCGATAACTTAAAGGTAGGATATTGTAAACTTTTTCTTGGCATTTTAAATTTAATTTTAAAAATATCATTAGATTAGATTAGATTAGATTAGGAGGTGGATTGCATATCCTATAACACTGCAACCTGCTCAGGTTTATTGTGTGTCCTCCGTCCATAGGTTAGAGCACGCTATCCAAGCCGGTCTGTTTAATCAGACTCCACAAGCTTGAAACTGGCCCCTTGGTATATCTTGCCGCTTTAGGTTTTTTTTCACCCAGCCTTGCAAACCGCAGACGACAAAGGGCTTCGCAGTAGCACCATACGTGTTCTGCGGTTTCTTCCTCCTCCTGGCAGAACCTACATAGGTTTTCTTCTGCCAGGCCCATAGTTTCCATGTGTTTATTCAGTCTGCAATGACCTGTCAGTTGACCCACTATTATTCTTACTGCCTTCCGGTTATAATTCAGAAGGTCTTTTGTAAATTCTGGCTAGTAAGCCTTGATGAACACTTTCGCCTGACGCTGTCCTGGTGTTCTCCTCCACCAGTCTTGTGATTCCCTCATAATCCATGATCTAATGGATGACCTTACCTGGCATGATGGAATACCACAGTAGGGCTCATGACCTACCATTATCCTACCAGCCCCCTCCTTTGCCAATTTATCGGCTTCTTCATTGCCTTTGTGGCCTTCGTGTCCTGGTACCCAGGCAATGGTTAGCTTGTTGGACGCACCCACCTCTTCCAGGGCAATTACGCAGTCCCGCACCAGCTTGGAGCTGATTTTGCATGAACTGAGTGCCCTGATGGCTGCCTGGCTGTCCGAATAGATTACTATGGTTTTATCCTCATAGCTCCTTCTGATGATTTCCCTAGCACATTGTTCTATGGCTACAATTTCGGCCTGGAACACAGTAGGGTATTGTCCGAGACCCAAGTTTATTTTCGTCCTTGGTTTGTCCCCATATATACCTGCTCCAACTCCTTGGTCTGTTTTGGAGCCGTCTGTATACCAGATTAGGTCGGCTTTAATGGGAGGCCCTGCCTCCCAGTCCTTTCTGTCTGGTATTAAAGTTTGAAAACCTTTGTTTAGCCAGTAGCTTGGTACCATTTTGTCTGAAGGCATCTCACACACTGAGTTGACTTCTTGGTCCTCCTTGAATCTCCATTGTATGGCCCTTTCCTGTCTTATGATAGGACTCTGGCCTTGTTTGAGACGGTATTGTACCGCTTTTACTTCACCCTGTATGTAGATGTGAAGTGGCGGTAGATTAAGCAGCGCTTCCAGTGTTGCAGTAGGGGTCGATTTCATGGCCCCCGTAATACATAGACAAGCGAGTCTCTGTATACTTTGTAATTGCCTTATTGCCGTCTTTTGTAGCGTCTTTGCACCCCAGGCAATTGACCCGTAGGTTATCATTGGTCTGACGACCATTTTGTATAACCATAGGTTTATCTTCGGACTGATTCCCCAATTCTTTCCGCAAAATCTTCGGCATCTATCCAGGGTAGTTCTTGCCTTCTGAGTGACTTTGCTTAAGTGTGGTCCCCAGGTTAAAAAAAAATATCATGTACTAAATTAATATGAATCGAAGCATAATTAACGAAAATACACCAATTTAGCTGACCTGATCAACAATGCTTATGAACTTTTCATTCTAAATTTTTTAGTGCTTAGAGCTTTAAAGCGCTTTTTCCACAAGGTGCATTTTCAAAATCGGTGCCTATCATAACTTCAAAACTACTGCACAGACCCTTTTATATTATTTTTCCAATATTATATTTTAATATACCATAAGGTTTCGTAAAAAAAATCATAAAAGTGTACTTTTTGAGCACAAATCAACTTTACCCCCTTAACCCTAAGTATAAGTTAGGGGACGTCCACAAATTACGTGAGGTGTTCTTTTTCAATTTTTTGACCCTTTCTCCCCGTGGTGGGAGATTTGCTTTAACCTCCCCCTTCCTTTTAAATCTCCTTACATCTTTTCTGTTTAGAAACAGAAAAGCAGAGCCGAAAAAAATACCTGATATTTGCAGAGGCCTCCCCTACTCCTACGGCAGGCTTTGATGAGATTCATCTCGCCTCCCCGCCCTTAAATGCATCACGTAATTTATGGACGACCCTTTATAACATTTGACATAATTGGACACTTCAGAAATTTGTTGAGGGTAATAATATGCAACAACTAAAACACCATTAAACTTGGGACATGGATTTATTTATACTGTTCCGAATTATCTCGTATAAAAACACGTGTCTTCGTTTTTGTACCTTTATTAACAATGGAACGTAACTATGGTTACAACAACGACAAAATCTTTACTTGTCAATGTCTCGAAGTTTACAGGACAAAAGTCGAAACTGTACTAATCATTCGAAGGTTTCCCAAACCGCCCAAATTATCTATTAAGAACTTCTATACCATCCTGTACTATGGAATTTTCTTGATGTCTTTTTTATTTTCTCCATTTCGTCCATCGTCTTGTTTTAGTCGAACCAGTTGAAAATAGTCCGTTATACGCTAAAGGAATTTTACCGGCCAGAACTCTGACGCAAGCCAAAAGAGACATGGTGAGACAGTGCAGTTTGCGAATTTAATTTCAACGACTTTTCTAGCTTATTATTATATTTGATTTGGTACAACTAGCGCCGTCTAGTGCGCAGTGACTTAACATCGCAAACTAAGCTAAAGGGTTCCTGGGCCTGGAGCCTCTTGTGAGACTGACAAGCGTTTCATTAGAGGGCGGTGTATCCTGTGGCTTTTGTTCTTCGAGCATATACTTACTGGAGGTTTCGCTAGCTGTTAGTGTTAACCTTTACAAATGAGATTTTTGTGACCGGTTAATATTTTTGTGGTATATGAACCTTTCTCGAGTCCATGGTTTTGATGGAAGCAGCGACATTTCACATGTCTCTTTAAATCTTTGGCCTGTGATAACCGTCAGGTTTCAAGTACATTTTAGAGTCGACACGCCGAAATTCGCCTGAGTGGTTAGACAAATGTCAAATTTTGGTCGGACATTGACAGACTTAAAAATGACACTTTCTGTCTAACCGAGCTACGAAATAGAAGGCAATTTTGTGATTTGATATTAATTTTGAATTATCTCTGTTAAAAATCACGAATCCTTGTCCATCTTTAGCCTAAAAGGTATGTGTTTTTCTATACTTATATTTTGCGTTAGTATTTTGGCATAATTCACCTTTTTCTTGAAATGTCGAAACCTAACCTCAAAACACGTTGTCTTTGAATTGATTTTAATAATTTGGTATTGTTTTAGATAAGCCCGGTTCAATTCCATTCTTCCTTCATTCCTCCTTTCATTCTTCTTCAACTTTCTTCAATTTCTATGTATCTGTTCCCTACGCTAAAGGAAACAAGATTTTAAGTGCCTGCTTATTGTGAGGCATGCCATAACCTACCGTGCGTACCCACTTCTGACATCGGTTAATAGTATGCAATGGTGTACCATTTTTTTTTTCAAAAATTTTCCGCTCCAATGCCACTACAAAAAAATGTGTATTTAAAATTGCAACTTAATGCATAGTGGTAGAGATGTAACTAAAACAACATTAAACTTGAGACATGGGTTTATTTATACTGTTCCGAATCACCTCGTATAAAAACACGTGTCTTCGTTTTTGTACCTTTATTAACAATGGAACGTAACTATGGTTACAACAACGACAAAATCTTTAGTTGTCAATGTCTCGAAGTTTACAGTACAAAAGTCGAATCTATACTAATTATTCGAAGGTTTTCTGTCACCCATTTATAGTAATATGGTAGAGTGAAGAATGATCTAGAATTTTGGAGAAATATGGCGAAAATTCCATAGTACAGGATGGCATAAAAGTTCTCATTAGATAATTCGGGCGGTTTCGGAAACCTTCGAAAGTGATGAAAGAACTTGGAAAAATAAAGGTAAATTATTTAAATAAATTAACAAACTAAATTAAATGATCCTCACTCTCTAAAATTCTCTAAAGTAAACATATCTTTAAAAGTTTGTAACAATACTTTTCCTTTTAAGATAACTTAAGGAGTCATATTCTTAGAAATGGCCATTCTATTTTATAACACCCTGTGTATAAATTTTTAGAAGTTTTGAATTAACAGTTTTTATTATTTAATTTCCAATAAAACAAACTCGAAAAACCAAAAGTTCCAAGATGGCCGTAATAAAGCAGCCAGTAATTTCACCACTTTCCATATTTTATTATTAGATAGAGAAGATAAAATCGCATTGTGGCGACACCGCGTTTAATTTCTGCAAACAATGCAAAAGGTTCGGCTCGTTTTTGTATCTCTCTGTCTTTCTGAAGTTATATGCTCATTTTCGTGTTAATTTGTGTATTGTTGTGTAGCAGTGGGGTATTAAATAAAGTGCAAAATTGTGTTTTAGAGTATTAGCGGATTAAAGATTACTCGGTTTCCTAGTGTTTTTATTAAATTTATTTTATTAATTTTAAAATTTATTTTAGGTTAATTTTTTAGTAGAAATGTCTTTTATTTTTTACTATACCGGGTATTGCATCGCACAGTGCAGCCACAGATCGCAACAAAAACCTAATTTTCGTTTTTTTAGCATGTGTAATATTTTTAGTAAAAATGATACAAAATAAAACAAACTATAATAAAATTATAGATTTTTATGTCCACGTATTATTGAAATGTATTGCTTTAAAGTATAGAGAAATTGCAGATACTATATTAACACTTATATTAGTTTTGATTTTGCCTAAATTGCAAGAATTTTTACTAAAAACACTTTGTTTTCATGACTCTTTTATAATAGAGCCGATAAATTCTTGTAAATTTCTTAATAATTACATCTTAATATTCTAATTTTTTGATGTCCAACAATTTGTTTTTTGTATTACAAAAAAATGGTGCAGATTTCTATTTATTGTTTTGTTAAGGTAAATTTACCAAGCTATTAAAAGATACATAAAAAGTATATTTGTAAGTTTTTGCTATTTTGTAGCAAATTTAATGTAGATTAAGGCTATCATACTTAGAATTGCAATTATTTGCAACACTTCTAAAAACAGATCGTTTTTACTGTGCAAGAATTACCTACGGTAACTAGTTTGACCCTTGGGTTTCGGCAATAGAGCAAGAGAAAAAGGTTACATAGAGCTAATTATAAATTCTTTTTACATTCAAGATCCTGATGATCCAAAAGTAATTAGTAAAACTTCTAAATTATAAAAATTATTTACAGTTTTTGTATATAGTAAGTATAAATTCTACCTGATATTTAATTATGAATTTACATATCCTTAACTTTTTTCTTTTATCCTACAAAATTAACAAAAATATAAGTTTATTGGGTTAGTTCTGTAGTTTTCAATCAATTTTCAAATTTTTGGTATCTTGTTAGATATACAGGGTGGGCCAAAATGTATGATAGTTTTAAATAGAACACCCTGTATATTATATCACCATAATAAAGATCGTCCAAAGAGCTTTACAAAAATATCACATTTGATACGTCTATCTTTATTGATTGTGGATATATTAATTTTGTCCAACAGTCCCATAAGCTCGCAGCACTGTGCATTGCCAGACTGACAATAGGAAATCCCATGTACATTTTGAAAGCTTTAAATATTTTCTTTCTTATTAATTTTACAACAAAATTGTATAAAACTATTTTTGAAATTTTAATAAAATGAGCTGATAAATTATTTTTTTGCATAACTCTTCTACTTTTACCAGACACGTTTTAGGTAACAAATAATACCAGTAAAGCAGTATCAAGTACATTAAAAAAAAAACAAACATTAACATAAAGTTATTACATTTTTTTATATCTTTTCCCTTGTGCTTTTTAATTTTAAAAATCGTGTATCATACATTCGTCAGTTGTATATACACCAGAATAAGATGCAAACATACAGGGTGTCTCTAAAAGGTGCCAAAACCTGCTATCACAATTTCCTAAAGCCAAAAGATGACGTTTTTTTAACCTATTTTAGGCCGAAAGTGAATATTTCAAAATTCAATATGCTTTAGGATTCTTTATAAATAATTTTGGAAATATTACCTGTATTGTAAGAAAGCTTGGTAAAAGGAAGTTTTAACGGGTAAAGAATAAAAATTACGTGAAGCTAGTAGCTTTTTGGGCAGTGCAAAGTGCACAACCACTTTACTGGTTATATTTTTTAGCAGTACAATCTTTTTTTTGTTCTTTTTGTTCTTTCTTTAAAAATAATTCTCTGGTTACCGAGACCTTTCAACACTTTTTTTATTGTTTAATAGCCTCTATTTTCTAGACAAGCAAACTATTTTTAATGTAAATTAAAAAAGTACTTGTCGACTTGAGTTTTCAATTTTTAATAGTAAAGTATTAGCTTTAAGGCGTTATTATACCAGTTTTTCTCTGATCAATAAGTCAAGCGACGTCGGGCACGGTTATTATTTAGATGGGTGACCGCTTGATAACAGCGTGTGTCATTGAACCTATATTAAAAACTTTAAGCTACATTTTTCAGCAAGTACCCACGTCAAAGAGTTTTACTACAACAATTTACATGTTTTTTTTTAACGGTCCTTTGGTTACCGAGAACACTAAATAGCATTTTTTATGGTTTTGTTGATTATTTCTTCAATACAAATAATATGTTTTTGCCATGTAATTCCCTTTATATAAAGCGGGTTTTACACCAGACAAGTAATTGATCGATTAATTAAACAAGTGCTTGTTCAAGTGACTTGACGGTTAAAAATTTTATCAATTTATTTATTAAGTAGCTTGCTCAAGTACTTAAAGAAATTAAAACTTGTTATCAATATTTTTAGGGGCCTTTTAGTACTTAGTTTTAGAGTTAACATAACCCTAGAAAACCATTTAATGAAATTAAAAATAAATTTGACAATAACTTAAAGAGAGTAAAAACATCCAGCTTGTCAATATCTTTATCAAATATTTGACAAAGTAATTGAACAAGTTTTTGATCAATAACTTGTCAGGTGTAAAGCCCGCTTTAGGGTTATTACGCCCTTATGTAACTGCTACCAGAGTCGTCGAAATTAGGCGCATTCTAGAAGGAGAAAGTTGGTGTTAGCTTCAGTGGCGGCGTGAAGGCGGGGAAAGGTGGTTTGGGCGGTTCGCTTTGGGTGCCAAGCACCAAGGGGTGACAATGATAACTTATTCGTGCAGCCAAAGAATACTTACAGAATAATTTGACACCTTGGCATCAACTTGTTTTCAACCTTTGATAACAGGTTTAAAAGTTTCAAGAAGTTTCTACAGGATCCTAGTCCAGAAAACCAACAGGCCAGCATTGAAGCAAGAAACTACTACAATCAAACAATTTCTGAAGCCAAAGACTCCTTCGACAATCGTATTAAAAACAAAGTTCTTTCTTGCTCAAATGGCAGCAAATCTTTCTGGTCCTTTGCGAAAAACATAAGTAGGAATTTTTGCACCAGTTCTTTTCCGCCACTAGCTTTGGAAGATGAAATTGTTTCTACCGCTAAAGGAAAAGCAAAACTATTTGCCAAGCAATCTGCTGCCAATTCAACCCTTGACCCTCCCGTAAATCATCCAATTCCAGCGGTTGCCCCAGTTCCTCATAAAATGCCCGATATTATTTTTAAAGTAAAACACAGTAAGCGTATCCCTTCTTCCCTTAACACCAAGAAATCATCTGGGCTGGATGACATACCAGCAATCGTTTTAAAAAATGTGCTCCAGAACTTGCACCAGTCTTAACTCGGCTCTTTAGAATTTCTTACGACACAGGTATCTTTCCGGAGAGCTGAAAAGCTGCACACGTGTTCAACCTATTTCCAAGAAAGGATCTAAATCCCTTCCATCTAACTATAGACCAATTTCAATTCTCTCAGTTCTTTGTAAAGTAATAGAAAAATTAATTAATTCACAAATTCTTAAGTACTTAGAAAAACACAAAATTTTGCATGACAGGCGGTATGGATTTCGCCACAAAAGATTTACAGCAGATCTTCTTTCCTTCGTATCACACTGTTGGAATAAGTCTCTTGAGTTTCTAGGTGAGTCCCAGATCGTTGCTCTTGATATTTCCAAAGCTTTTGACCAGGTCTGGCATGCCGCACTTCTTAATAAACTTCCCTCGTATGGTCTTTCAACTAAACTCTGTACTTGACTCTCTAGTTATCTATCTGATCGACGTATATCAGTTATTGTGGACGGCCATTCTTCAAGCTTTCACCAAGTAAATGCTGGAGTCCCACAGGCCTCAGTTCTGGCACCAACATTGTTTCTTCTTCACATCAACGACCTTCTCTCGTCCACAACTAATTCCATTCATAGTTTCGCCGACGATAGTACCCTTCACTCCAGTTTTCAGGTTCCTAAACCCATCACTAAACCTGACTTGGAAAACAAACGCAGAGTGATGCAGATATTTCTTTCGCAGGATCTTAATTTAGTATTGGATTGGAGCGCCAAAATCTCGTCCATTTTAATGCATCCAAAACACAATTATGTTCCTTGTCGCGAAAAGAGTCATCAAATACTTATCCTCTATTTATGAGCGGCCAAGTTTTACAGAGCAAAGACACCTTCAATCTTGTGGGCGTCACATTTGAAAGTAACCTTAACTGGCATAAATACATTGTATCTATAGCCACGGCAGCTTCGAAAAAGCTTGGATTTCTCTTTTGAGCCAAAAAGTATTTTTCCGCTTCTAATTTATACACTTTATATGTGTCCCAAATCCGACCTCCCTTGGAATATTGTTCCCATATCTGGGACATGGCGTGCCCCACAACCCTAAGCATTCTTGATTCTATTTAAAGAAGAGCTATTCGTCTCATTAATGATACTTTACTTACAGAAAGGCTTTCCTCTCTTGCCCATCGTCGGGCTGTGGGGGATCTATCGCTTTTTATAAGTACTTCCATGGCTTCTGCTCTGAAGAATTGTCCAGTATAGTTCCTCCACTTACGGTTCCCAACAGAGAAACTCGTGGTTCCGCGCGTATGCATCCCTATACGGTCCAACTGGACAGGCCCCGAACTTCCCACTTTGTTCGTTCTTTTATCCCCAGAGTTTTTAGATTGTGGAACCTGCTACCCGCGAAGGTCTTTCCTTCCCCCAAATCTTCAAGTATTTAAGTTCCGTGTCAACAAACTCCCTCTTATCTCGCTTAAGACACCCACGGTACGTTAGTATTTAGGCTTTAAGCCTTCGTGATTTGTCCAAAGATAAATAAAAAAGGTAGGTTTGGTTAAATCTTAATAATTTTACATAATGAATTAATAAATAGCGGACACCCTGTACAGTCGTTAACTGTCACAACCTTAATTTTATCTGTATGAATTTTTTTACGATAAGTTCAG
>JACEGR010012008.1:0-12959 GCA_014170235.1 Listronotus bonariensis | reverse complement strand
GAGATTTTAGTGTAGAATTTAAAAATAAAAAAAAAATGAGTATTTTCATTTAAAATGTTTGTCTACTTTTAAATTTTATTCTATTAATAACATTAAAAACTGAAATTACGAAATCCAAGTAATTTATTAAAGAAAGTAGAATACGTTACAACCTGTTAAAGTAAAACAGGTCGTTATTTTTTTACAGTTTACTTAGCAAAAATATATTCAAAGCAGAAATCAGGACGGTGCTTGATTTTCTTGAAAAATCCATTTTAAAAAGATTCATATATCATTAGAAAGATAATTTTATACATATACATATATACCAATATAGAAAAAAGTGAGTACTTGTATAGCTTTAGGGTACTTCCGGTTGAACCGGAAGTGAATTTGAGGTCCTAATAAGGACGATAAATGTTAATTTATGCTTTGACAATTATGTATTTTTTTAAGTATCCTTTAAAAGTTCTCTATTTTAACTAAAATATGAGCTTTCTTTATTTTAAAATCATAACAATTAGGCATTTGTATACTTACCCATTGGGGAAGTGGTTAAAATTTTGCGACGCCCCTTAAAAGCTTTCTCTTGATGAAAAACACTGAAAACTCTCTTTATTTTTATTTTATTTTTAATAACACTTGCCACTAGAGGATCTTAGTCAACTTCTAGCTATATTGGTGATGGTTAAAAAATAGTTTTTGCGACGCCCTGAAAACTTTTTTTTTTAAATCACGGAAAAACATTGTTTTTCAATTCAAAATACAAGTGCCTCTTGGCAATCTAAGTTAGTTTTTGTATATAATTAATATTCATGTCTAAATCTAGAGGCACGTGTCATTTTAAATTATAAAAAGTATTTATATTTTTTTAGTGCTTTTTATTAAAAAAAGTTTTAAATTATTAATTTTTTAACAACTCACCCATTACTCATTCATCCTGCAGGTTAAAAAGAAATATATTTTAAATGCTATTTTAAATAACTTTTTACGAACTTTTAGTTTAAAAATTAAACATAACAGTCCCATGACAAAACATCACTCTTAAGATAGGTATACTTGTATTTATTAAGATTAATACGTCGTTTTGTTAAAGCGTCTTCAATGTCTCCTTAAAAATTAAAATATACATATAATTTTAGGGCAAGTAAATGTTAATAGGAGGCTTTTATGCTTTGTATTTAAATTTTTAAAGTCTTTTGACACATTACCTTTTACATGAAAAAATCTATTCCCGTATCTTATTGATACTGCGACATAAGATTGTTGATTTTTATTTCTGATTTTTATGTTAGTTTTAATTAAAATTAACTAAACAATAAACTTATGTTAGTTTAAAAAAAACTACTTACTAAAAATGCTACTGTCTTAGTTAGTTGTGTTAAAAAACGTCATAACATAAACAGTATACGACAGCAACGCATTAATCCAATTTAAAAAAATATAAATTTGCCTTAACTTAAAGAAAAAATCTTATTCTGTAATAAAAATGTATTTTTTAAATAAAAAAGAATAAACGTTTAGACTTTGAAAAATGTCTTATAGATTGCTATATTTAATATACAAAATGTTCAAGTATAGGGTTTACAATAGAACAAATGGAGAAAAAAATTCATCTTTCAGAAAAAAAAAATATAGCTATTAAAAAAATATGTTATACAAAAATAAATTGTTGATTTTGTAAACAGGGTGCCTAAGAACCAAGAAAACCTACCTTTTTTAAGTTAAATGACATTTACAGAAATTACTCTAAAAAAACATTTAAATGACTTTAGTTAACTTTTAGGGGTATCAAAAGTTTTATGAAACCATTTTTGGTGTTACTAAAAATTATTGTTATTTTTTATTTTTTTAATTAAATGGCCTAAAAAACTGTTTTAATTTGCTAATAAAATACCTGCTTCTCCATAAATTCATACATAAAACAGTTTGCTAGCTGTATTCGAAAGTTACCATGGCATTTTTGCTAAGTTATGAAGTAAAACAAATTTTTTTATAATTATTTTTATCGAATACAAATTTTATTTTCTTTAAATTTGCTTAATAACATTTTGCCAAAAAAATAAAAAATAAATGTAGTTAAATCGTAAACAAAAATATATTTTTAGGTTTTTCCGAATCCTGTATACAAAAATCATCATTTTTTCTTTGTAAATAATATTTTTTACAAGCAAAATTTTTTATCAAAAATAACTTTTTAACAAAAAAAAAGCAATTTTGTACCATCTGTCCTCTTTTAAACTCCATTTATGAATTGCCTAGTTAAAACTTTGTTTTGAATTTTCTTTAACCGATACGTCTTAAGGTTTAGGCTACATTTAGGAATATTACCATATTTTATTTTACTTATTATTATTTATTACCTTTATATAAATACATACATTTTACCAAGTCTACTTAAAATGATTTAGGATAAACCTATTTTTGGCAGCGTTCTTCAAGGGCATAAATATTGATTGGGCATATGACTAGAAAAAAATTAGAAACTTGCCTTGTGGGAGATTGCCATCATACACTGGAACACCCTTTATATGAAATTTAAAGTAATAATGTACACCACTATTTTTGCTAAATACCACAATTCTTATAACAAAGTTAAATGTTTACTCTAAACACCCCAAATCTAGTTTAGTCTATTTTTGTTAATACGAACAATTACGTCGACCAGTTCACTAACTTAACAAATAACACCACTTTCTTAATTAGGCTAACGAAAACAGATCTTCTAAAAGCACAAAAGCGATGTAAAAACGAAGGCGAGCAAAAGTGAAGAATGGGTTGAATCGAAATTGCGAAGTATCGGAAGTATCTACTTTAAATTAAGCGATTACACTTTCGGAATTCATTAGTCTTAAGTCACGAATAGCACTTGAATTACCATTATTATTTCAGTTTAAATGAAAATTGACGCGGCTGAAAATGCAATTTAGTTATTGGTCTTTAGAATTTCAGGTTATAAATTAACGTTTAGTTAAACCAGAAAATAGGTTAGGTGGTTACTGCAGTCGTATTATAATATCAAATAAGGTGTTGTATAAGAAATATTTACTTTGAAAATGCGTGACTTTAATATGCAAAATATATGTTTGTAAATTATTTTATAAAATAAACTTTAAAATGTTTTTCGCAGTTTTTGTAATATTTTTGGAATAATTTTGTGAATACGAAGATTTTGTGTTTTTTTTGTCAATTTTTTTAAATAGGCAATTTTATCATATTTGTAAAGTGTATGATATACAATATCATTATAATAATAATTACTTGTTGAATTATGATACACTTTTCTTTAAACAAATAAAACTATTAATTTACTTGCTGAGGATAGCTTCAACACCATTATTATTTGGTTTAAATGAAAACTTACGTAACTGAGAATGCAACTCGGTTATTGGTCTCAAGAATTTTAAAATATTTATTCAACATTTAATTACTTAAAACATAAAATAGGTTTAGTGCGAACCACAGCATTATTACAATATTAAATCGGCATGTTAATTAGGGTGTCTAAAAAATTTTTATGTCAAAATTAATTTTATTTAACACACTTTTTCTTTACCAGATTGGAACAAAAATTAACTTGCAATGATAACACAAACACTACTATTATTCGGTTTAAATAAAAATTGACGCAGCTGAAAATCCAATAAAGTTATTCGTTTTTGTTATCTTAGGTCTATAATTAGATGTTAAGTTTAACCAGAATATAGATAGTTACTGTAGGATTATTAAAATATTAAATGAGATGTTGCAAATAAAATCACCTGAAAAGTATTTATAATTAAATTGTGAACTTAAATACGTAAAATATATATAGCAATTTTATTACCTTTAAATAGTTTTTAACTTGTTTATGTGTGATATACTTTTGTTTAGCAAATAAGAATACTAATTTATTTAGACACGATAGCACAAAGAGCAATACTATTTTAGTTAATATAAAAATTGATGTTTCTGAAGATGTAATTTAAATATAAGTCTGAGGAATAATAATATATAATAATTAATTAATTACTTAGACCATAAAATAGGTAAGGTGGATTTTTTTAAAAATTAGTAATGATAAGTTAGGCAATTTTATTACATTTTTTAAAAAGTTTATGATATAAAATATAATTTATATATTTCTAACATGTTGATAAAGTATATACTTTTTTTACTGGATAAGATATACAACGTCTACTTAAGTTTGCACCACATGGAAAACTTCTCTATTATTAATTTAACGCAAAAAGTTATGTCTTATAAAAAGTTCTGCATGGCCTAAACCAAAAATAATCAGATATTAGTTTTTTGCAGAGGTATATCAGGTATAAAATTATGAATTTTTCCTAAGTGAAAAGTACATTTGTTTTTTATAATTTCGAAAATTTCTATAAAAAAAAGATACTTAAAATAAAAAGTAGCTTTTAAATGCGCAAACTGCTTAATTTAAAAGAAAAACTATTTGTAACATTTATTTTCTGCGGCAACGGATGTTTCTGTGATTTTTTGCTGTTTTAACAGTTTTCTTTCTTTTAATATTACAGGGTTATTTATTTTAAAGTTAACAACGCCTTATTTTTTAAAAAACATTTAAAGCAATTTGGTATGTTCTTTTTCCGTAAAATTTATTAATCTAATTAGAAAAACGTTTGAAAATGAAACAAAAAAATCACAGTCGAATGACGTATTTTTTAAATGAAATTACCCGGTATATTTTAATATCAATAGATAAATATTTTCACGAGAAATTCGGTAACATAGAGGTTGCTGGGTTTATTGCCTGCGGATCTAATGCAACTGCATTATACTATAAGAATAGTTTCATCTAAAAAACCTGGCTGCTACAGGTCACAGGTGCTTATTTATCAAAGTCAAGAATTTTAAAAATACGTTTAGGTTTTTTTGGAGTAGTTTAATGATAACACAACACATTTTATTTCCAAGTATCTTTAAAACGTGTAAAATAGAAATATTACTTGATATTTATTACTATGAAAACTGTTTATTTAAAAAAACGCAAACAAAAACTAATTTTGCTATACTAAACAAAGAAGTTTAAAGTAGAATAGTAATTTATGCAACAAGTGTATAAGGTGATTTTTTTTCGAATGGGAAGTTTAACAGCACGAGCCGTTAAGCGAGTGCGGCAATCCCATGAGTAAAAAACAAGACACTTTATGCTTGTGTTACATACTATATTTTTTTCCACGACCATATAAAAATTTCCCATAATACTATTTTATACATGTTTTATTTATCTAAACTGTTTTATTTAAATTTTTGCAGCACAGCCATTATATTGCAACAAAAATCATAGCCTCCTTATTTTTTAAAAGACAATTCTGCTTTTCGTAACTCTGCATTTATTATTTAATTTTAAAAAATTGTATGTAAACAGTATAAATTCCTTTTAATTTCTTAGTCATCCAAATTTATTATTACTATTATCTACTTTATTTGCAAACTGTCAAATTTTAAAACTAGTGACACATGAACAAAAAGAAATAATGACGAAATCAAAGGTAACTTGACCGTTTGGTTCAGTTGATGTCGCGTTTACTGTTACATTGCATAAATTGATATTTAAGTATATTTTAGTAGGTATTAAAATAAAACACTAATTCAAAGTGTAAAATGAAGCTTCGAAGGGTTTTGCACGACCGTTAAAAAAGTAACTTCTTTTAACACTTTATGTAGTATACTAGAATGAGATACTTTAACTCCATGTTAACGATTAAAAAACAGCATTTTTTAACAATCGTGGAAAAATTATCTTTTGAGTTTTACTAGTAGAAACATTGTTTATAAAAAACGTGTCTGACAAATGTTTTTTAAATAAGTTTACTAGGGAAAATGTCATTAATATTTTTAAACATTTTTGAGTTATTTGCATTTGCCTAAATTTTTGTCTTAAGCATAACATGGATATAAAATATTCAACAATTTTATTTTTCTTCCTAAAGACTTGAAAGTCTATTGTGCATAAAACACAAATGAAACGGCCGGTAAAGCTAGCCACAAAATATGTATGTTCGTTTTTATTGTTACTTGTATTTCTAAGAGAATCCTTTATTTTTAGGTATGCATGGATTTTAAAATAAAAGATTTCTTATTTGCACAGAAATGAGATAAAATAAAGTCATTTGAGAATGCACAAACAGTTTTATTTTAAAATTATATAAAAACACATTTTATTTTATTTGGTTTTTCTTTCTTAAATGGTTATCTTAATATCGTTGCTTTTAAAAAACATTTAATTACTTTTAAAAACATCTCACACATTATCAGTAGGCTATAAAAGCAGCATAACATCTTTAAAAAACTACGAAAAAGTTTAAAAAATATTTTTATGTCATATGGGGCATTTTGACCCTTAACGTAGGCATTTAAAATTATTTAAACAAATAGAGTTTAAATTAGCTTTTTAAATTAAAACTCTTTTCTTATTACAGAACTAAAAACCGAAAAAATTCTGTCTTCAGTAAGTCTTCATAAGTTGGCATCATATAAAAATCTGATGATTTATTTTACAGAAAAATGTTACTTGTAAAGAAAGTTTAACTAAAAACGTAATTTTTGCTTATGGGTTAAGTAACTGTTTTTTTCAAACATTAACAATTGTTATGAGAAATATTTTGTTGGGAATTTAAAATAACTTTTAAATATGTAATTTGTTTTTTTACAATAAAAAATTACAGTACAAATTACCTAATTTAATTAAATTTATTTATTTATTTTTGTAATTTAAAACTGTTTTGTTTTTTTTGTTTTTTGGGATATTGACTTTTATACTTTTGCCACGCTTAAAAGATATTTTGTTTACTTTTAACAAAATAATTACTTAATAGAAACAGAGAAATATATACTAATACATGGTAATTTCCAACCTATACGCATAAACTTGATTAATTATTGCAAAGAAGAAACAAAGCCTTAAAATTAAATAAAAAAAAATTAAAAAGACATTTTCAGCTAGGATAATAACTAAATATTTAAAATTTAACAAAAGAAGTATAATTATAGGGAGAAGTAATGGTCATTTATAAAAACTAACCTATTTTTAGTTTAAAAATAATTTAGTATATTAAATATAAGCCCTAATGGTAATTTTTTTGCGTAATAATAAAGTACGTAAGTAATAGTAAAATAAAGTGAACCATTAGAAATACCCAACAATATCATTACGACTTGTTTACTGGAAATGTTTTTTTAAAAGAACAAAGAGTTTAGCTAATTAATTTACAAAGCTAAATAAAAACCAGAATAAGTTATTTCTAAAACAAACAAAAGTATATTTCTTGTTTATCTTTATAATTCACGTTACTAAATTTTATTTTAAATTGCTGACTATTTAACTAGCTAAAATATTTTACCAATTTTTTTTTAGTAATTATTTGTCCATAGCAGTAATTTCCTAAGTCTATGCGTATAGGTTAATAATCACGTAAAACCAAATAGAATCCTTAAATATACTTTGCATTTAGAAATTACATAATAAAGAATGTTTTTATATCTCTTTCTCATTTTATATTGTATTAAATACATTTTTCAACCTAAAACAAATTCTTAAGACTATAATAGAGCATGCAAAATATATTTTTCTACAGTGTAAAGAAAACAAAGGAAATAGCCGATAAAGCTAAGCTTAGAAAGCGCAGGTAAGTTAATCTCTGGTATTTATCAAAATACATGTTGCAAACCGTATAAAGCGCCAAATGCACGCAAAATAACAAATACGGAAACAAAGCCATTTGTATAAAGTTATAGCTATGGGAAACTATGTATGTAGAATAATAAAAGCACTTTATTACTAGGGAAAACTTAGATATATGTATTATTGCATTATTGTATTAGGCCAAACCTATTATACTCGGCATTACTTATGGCTTTTAAATATTCTAAAATAAAAATAAACTGCTGTCTAAATTAAAACAGCCACAGTTTGGTAAACTTTAAATTGTTTCCAATCATCAAAAAGTAAAAAAAGTACCATTTGTAGAAAAACGTTTTTGGAAAAATATATCAATTTAATTTCTTGTTCTTGTAAGTTTATATATTGCTGGGTGTTTTCAACAAAAACTTTCTTAAAATCAAGATTCTTCAGAAAAAAAAATTATTTGTTTTTGCTATTCTAAACCATTAAAAATATGTTATCCATATTTTTTTCTATTATCTTGAAACAAACCTTTTCTTTTCTTAATATTTTATTATATTACGAATTCAAAAACTACAAAAACTATACACAGAGTATCCAGTAAATCTAAAACTTTAAAGGCTGATTCTACAATTAAATAACCTTTTAGTTTTTAAATTTTAAGCTTAAGTTAAATTTACTTACACCCTGTATAAAATGCTTTATTATTTTAATTAAATTTTCCAACTAGAAATAACTGTAAAATATAAAGAAGAGAAAAACAATTTTCGTGGGTAAGATACCCTTATTATTTTTTGCTAAGGCAAGAAATAAGGAAAATAGTTTTAAATAAAGCTTAGTTCGTATTGCCTTGGTAAATTTATCCCCATGTGTTTAATATACCTATCAAGAACATAGTTTACAAAGTATTAAATTGCTAGTGTATAAAAATGTCACCCCAGACTTGCTTGTGGATAGAATTTATGCCTTTGTTTTAGGAGCAAAACTATAAAAGTTTATTTTATTATTTGACATATCACACAATTTTTAAAAAAATTAAAAAATCTTTCTTTTAGAATGGTAAATAAAGGCTAACATTTTTAAAGTTACTTAAGACAACTGTGGTAACATTATTTTTGTTTGGTAAAAATATTTTATTGAATCAATTTTGTTTTATTTTTTGAAATATTTATTTATTTTTTGCATTAAAATAAAAAAAAATAAAAAATATGAAAAAGGTTATATTTAACATAATTTTTAAGCACTTCTGGCGAGTACTTTATAACCCCAGAATATAAGGTCAATACCACAAAATGGCGGTACTTTAAAAATTACCTAAATACCTCATTTCAATAGCCATATTTCCAAAACCTTGGAAGTTATATACCTAATGTGGTATTTTTAAATAGGTCTTTAGAGAGCTTTTTAAAGGTGATATAAAATACAGGGTGCATTATTAAAAAATCTATACTTTTGTCCTTTTCTGTATATTATCACCAATATTACCATTAAATAAAACCCTAAAAGAGCTTTAAGAAAATATCACAATAAGTGTATGTAACATTTTCGATCCGGAAATATGTCCATCCAAATGAGGTTTCAGATAATCTTCAAAGTACTGTCATTTTGTAATAGATAAAGGTATTAACTCTATATTCCGGAGTTATAAAGTAGTCGTCAGAAGCTTTAAAACGATGTGCCACAAGCCCATTTAATTTTGTTTTTCAATAAGGCGCTCAGCTGTCAGTTTGACATTAGTATGTGTCGTTCCTTGTCTAAAATTTAGGTTACGTTGTCTTACTAAAGTCCTTAAATTTTAATGAAAAAATACCAAATAATTTAAAAGTTAAAAGAGGCGTCCTGAATTTGGACAAGCACTGAATATTTTTTTACCGTCTTAAAATTTATTACTTCCTCTTTAAAAAAATGTATCAAAAGCTATGGTTATTTCCAAATAAAATAGAGTTATTGAGCTTTAAAAAATTGACTGCATGGCAAATAGGAATATTATTTGACAATTGAAAATTCCTACATACAGAGTACAGGAAAAAAATACGGCAACATAGCTATAGGTTTTCGCTATATTACCAAAAAAGAAAGTAATTTAGCCTTACTACAATTATTGTTTTGTAAACAGCTTATAGCTTTATAGTCTATTTCTTTCTGTAACTTTGTATGTAGCGAATTTTTATTGTAAAATTTTAATTTTAATTGGTTGCTGTCAATTTTTTAAAACTCATTAATTTTATAATTTTTAAACATTGACATTGACATTAACATTTGTTAAAAATGTAAAAAGGCAAAAATTCAATTCTATTTAGGCAATTCATAGTATTTTTAAATTTAACGCGTCTTAGTGACTTGCTGTAGTGACACGTTTTCAGAGATGGGTTCCTATACCTAAATGTTTTTCACTGTTGCACTGAATAACCCCTAGAAATTTAATTCCATTGTCCTAAAAACCCTGTATAAAATACAATAAGGCATAAGAATTTTTATCTAAAAGGGGCCGCAAGTGACGATCTCTAAAGTTAAAAATAAAGGTATAGCTGATTCTTTTATCTTACATTCCAAAACCTTTTAGGCACAATATTGTGAATGTAACTATACCCAACATTTTTATAAAAAATCAGAATACACTCTGTAGCTCCAAAATCATTCTCTTTTGGACTAAGCTATTTTAGCCTTAGGAATTTCTGGTAGCATTTTTCTGTACCTTTTATAGACACCCTGTATAATAACTAAGTTATTTTAATTTTTAAATGTATTTCTTTAAATTATAATGGCTGATTTACAATGTGAAAATCGTCATTATATTTTTCACTACTTGGTAATACCTTTTTTAAAACAAGTAGAAAAATTTTTTACTTGAACTACATAAAAAAGTAGTTTAGTTTAAAACTCATTAAATTTTTTATGTTAGCTAACAAAATTTTTAAATTTTAAACAAACCTAATCTACAAAATGCAGTAATTGGATTAAAGCGAAAGTTTTTTTTGCAAAGTTAGAATTATTTATTCTTTTACCTTTTTTTAAATTATAATTTAATTGTATGCTGAGTATTCTTTGCAGGAGTATAAAAATATAATACCACAAATTCCCTTTGAAATTTTAGTATTGTAAAAGTTTACCTATTTTTAATAATATACAAAAATTACTGAGAATATTAAAAGTTTCTTCCCATTTTATCTTTTAAATAAGACAATATATTGAAATGGAATAAAATTTGGGTAAAAAGGTGTTACTTAAGCTACTCTTTATACTACTATTTGAGTCATGTGCCCAATGGGGCATTAGCAACTTTTGTTTTAAAATTGAAGAGAGGTCATGTCATCTCGTTTTAAAGGCCTTTTAATTCTTAATTCAACGCCACTTGGTTTTTAAAAATCGGCCTAGCCGTTCCAGACTAAAAATTGTTTAAAATTTGGCTTAAATACCGTACAATTACTGCAGTTTTAATAAAATTGACTTTAAAATCTAAAATGGCTGGCCTTTAAATATACATGTACAAATTTAAGCTTACAGCACCCTCAGACGGTCAATATTATTGTAGCAATATTAATATTGATCACTAATATTGAAGTTGTAAAAACTATATTAAAACAGTATTAGAATATTATGTCAATGTCATAATATATTGGGTCAATAATATTGCTTTAGTAATATGGCTTCAATAATATTGACCGTTTGAGGGATGCTTTAACTTTAAGCGCTTGTAACTCTAGCGCGACTGGGTCGATTTTCAAAAATTAAAAAGTGATGCGTAGAAAATCAAAAGGCTTATAAAACGAGATGCTACATGACCCCTCTTTTATTTAAGAAGAAAAGTTGCTAGTGCCACCTTGGCACTAGACTACTTGACCGAAATTATTTGTATGCAAAAAGTGGTTTAAGTGACACCCTTTCACACAAATTTTACGATTGATATCTTGTCCCATTCAAAAGATAAAGGGAGAAGGGGACTCTTTTAATATTCGAACTGTATAAGGCTTAAATAGGTTATATATGTATGAACGTTATACAGGATGTCTCTAAAAAGCCTGTACAAAAAGCTACCACAAATTCTTTAAGCCAAAATTAAACGCTTTAACGCAATTTGCCGTTGTTTAAAAGTTGACCGTTTGGAAGATACAGGGTGTCCAAATGTAAATTTTATTTTAATTTTTTTAATTATTTTTTTTAACAATAAACATTTTCTTACCAAATTTGGTTATGGGGAGTTTTTAAGGGTTAGGAATCAAAAGCTGCCCATAACGTTTTCATAAAATGTAAAGGGAGCTAGTACTTGTTCAGACCTTTTAGAGACACCCTGTATAACGGTTTGTAGATTATAAAAAGTATTTATCAACTATAAAAATTGATTAAATAATTATTTTTATTTATTTTTTATTATTAAATACACTATTGAAAAAATGCTCAAACATTGTTTTATTTATTTATACCTTTTGTTGCAAACAAATAATTTATTTTCCTATTTTTGTAACATACCTTTAAAGAAATAAATCACTTTGTGGTAAGATCTCTTAGGTTCTGGCAGCAATTCAAGAAGCAACCTATTTATATTTACGGTTATTTAGCTGCAAAGATATGTGTTTACTAGTTTTCATAAAGGCACACAGTTTTATTTCGTAAAAAAAATTGTGGCAATGCAATACCTTTGTATTTTGGCCCCAGGAATTTGTGGTAGCTTTTTGTACACACCTTTTAGAGACACCCTGTATAACGGTTTGTACATTATAAAAAGTATTTAATAACTACAAAGATAAATTTAAAAATAATTTAATTTATTTTTTATTGGTAAATAAACTATTAACAAAATGTTTAAATATTGTTTAATATATTTACACATTTTGTCGCAAAAAAAATTTTTTCCATTTTTTGTAACATAGCTTTAAGGAAATAAATCACCTAGTGGTAAGATGTCTTAGGTACTGGCAGTAACTCAAGAAGCAACCTATTACCATTAACGGTTATTTGGCTGCAAAGATATGTGTTTACTGGTTTTCTTAAAGTAAACAGTTTTATTTTTATAAAAGATTTGTTGCAATGCAAAACCTTTGAATTCGATATCCCAAAAAAACTGACCATATGTTTACTTATAAAAAAACGTGCAATTTTGGTGTAATAATTTTAGTTTGATAGTATACAGTAATGATATTAAAAGTCCTCCTCCCACATTTTCTTTTGAATTGGACAAGGTATTAAGATCGGGTAAAATTTTGGTATACGAGGGACACTTAAGCTACTGTTTGGCATAAAAATAAGTTTAGATGTGGCTTAGTGCCAAGGCTGCACTAGTTACTTATTTTTTAATTAAAAGGGCAGTCATAAAGTATGTACTGACATCCTTTCCAGACTTGAAATC
>JACEGR010012007.1:0-12959 GCA_014170235.1 Listronotus bonariensis | reverse complement strand
TGTGTGGGGGCCCTTACAGTATTTAAAGCCGGCTGGTCCATGAGAGCGGTTTTCTGCTCGCGGATGATAATTCAGCGTTGTGATTGGCGGAAAAAGCATTTTAAATATGCACTAACCAATCACAACGCTGAATTTATCATCCGCGAGCGGAAAACCGCTCTCATGGACCTCCGGCTTAAAGAAGCAAATACTTCCAGTACATTTTCTGACTACTTGATACAGCCCAGAGTTGGGTAGTATTCAGTATTCTGAATAATATTCAGAAAACATTTGTGCGGTATTCGAATACTATTCGAATACTATTCAGAATAGATTTATGTGTTTGGTATTCGGTATTCGACGGAATACTTTTTGGTTAGTATTCGGTATTCTTTATTCTGAATAGCGTTTTTGAATATTCTGGTATTCTAATACTGGTATTCGAATACCGATATTCTGGTATTCAAATCCTGAATTTAAATTCGGTTTGCTTGTTTTATGAATATTACGTTACTTTTTATGCATCTAAAGCGGGTTAAAACATGTTCGCTGGGGTTTTGCCGACGACGAGGTAAAATTTGATATATGTCATATATATCATCATTTGCAAATTAACAATTTAGAAAATTAGTTTTACAAATTAAAAAAATGTAATTTAATATGTTTTCTTTAATCTTGATCTGTTGTTTCTATGGTCCTAATAGGTAAGTAATTTTAAACGGATATATATTTATTTTTGCAAACAAAAATATATCTAAATTAATTATTTTAACTTCTTTGGGGTTTTCCTATTAAAAAAACAAGTAACTTGGTACAACATATAAAAAGTGACATTGCAAACTATGTTTTCTATGTATTAGGTTAGACTAATATCTATGTATCTCCATTTTACACAAAAGGGATGTGTATAATAAATTTTATTATGTCAGTTTAAATTATGACTATCTAGTAAATTGTAGATAGTATGTACATGTATCCCCATTCCAAAAGTGAAGTCAATAGTTTAAAAAATTGAAAAGTTATTTTTGGAAAATTTGGGAGATGCTTTGTATGCTTAAAATGATTAGTTTTTAAGCAAGAACAAGGTTCGCCACTGCATTTTTGTTATGGAAAAACGTAGAAAAATAAGAATGAGTTGCTTCTTCAAGAGAAAGGAGGTTTTTTGCTCTTCAGTATTCATGAATACCCAATTGTGATATTCATGAATACCGAGTATTTGAATACTTTTTTTTTGTAGGTAGGACAATGGTAGGTCCCGAGCCCTACTGTGGTATTCCATCATGCCAGGTAAGGTCATCCATTAGATCATGGATTATGAGGGAATCACAGGACTGGTGGATGAGAACACCAGGACAGCGTCAGGCGAAAGTGTTCATCAAGGCTTACTCGCCAGAATTTACAAAAGACCTCCTGAATTATAACCGGAAGGCAGTACGAATAATAGTGGGTCAACTGACAGGTCATTGCAGACTGAATAAACACCTGGAAACTATGGGCCTGGCAGAAGAAAACCTATGTAGGTTCTGCCAGGAGGAGCAAGAAACTGCAGAACACGTATGGTGCTACTGCGAAGCCCTTTGTCGTCTGCGGTTTGCAAGGCTGGGTGAAGAAAAACCTAAAGCGGCAAGATATACCAAGGGGCCAGTTTCAAGCTTGTGGAGTCTGATTAAACAGACCGGCTTGGATAGCGTGCTCTAACCTATGGACGGAGGACACACAATAAACCTGAGCAGGTTGCAGTGTTAGAGAATATGCAATCCACCTCCTAATCTAATCTAATCTAATCTAATCTAATACTTTTTTTTGTAGGTATTCGAAAATATTCGGTATTCGAATACTTTTTTACGGTATTCGTATTTGTATTCGAATACCAAATTTCAGTATTCGACCCAACTCTGATACAGCCCTAGTTGAATTTCAGGATAAAAAGAACACACTGTAATTCGCTCCTTCGATAAATAAAGAAGATATTTATCCCAAAGGAAAATTGGAACATGACGACACACAACAAGTAGTTGTTAGAGCAAGCAGATGTTGTGTGCTCAAAATACATACAAACAATGCGGTCTGGCCGAAGTGAAACAACACTATCCGCGAAGATAAACCGCATCTTCTCCTCGGGGCAAGTGCATACAACAAAAATAAACAGAATAAACACGGACAACTTGTTGATCCTTTGTGGGAGGAGGTGGGTGGTTTGGGGGTTTGTTTATTTAGCAGCAGGGTTGGAATTGGAAAATAAGTATTTCAGGGCGTAAATATTTAATTTAGGACTTATTGGGTTATTTATAGGTCCCTGGGCCAGTAATAAAATTGACTATATGATAATAACACTTTTAAAACCTTTTTGGGTGGGTTTCTTGACTGTAACATTTACGATTTTTGGCACAATGTTTAAAAATTTGATGTAAAACATTGTGGTTAACTTGTCCGACAAAAAAAAGTGTCGCGTTCGCCCAGTCCGACACCCGAAACACTGGACATTGACAGGCTGGGTGAAAGCGCCGTTTCCATAAATAGCGGTATGAATATTCGTAGTAGACTCGTCAAAAAGAACCCTCCTAATGATGTTTTAAAAGTGTTATAAAATATACAGGGTGTCCGGGAAAATGTTGGAAATCTCTCGCACACGTATGGAACAGATGAAAATAACACGACAAGTTCCTATAAAATTTTTCCGTTTAAGCCCCCCTGCGGAGATATGATCCCCTAAAGGGGGCAGCTAGAAATCGATTTTTCGTGAATAACTTTTAAAGCGCTCTGTATAATTTGATAATATTTTAGTACGATGCATACTAGTAAAGGCCTCTTAAAATAGTGCCCTTGAAACTTATGTCGCTTCTTTAGTTTGCCAGGGACGGACTAGTTTTCGCACATTATTGATAATATTTTTACGCCCTGTATGGTGAAGACACAAAAATATGTTTTTGGGTAGTTTAAACCTTTTGCTAAAAAATAGGTACTCTTGTTTGACATCGATAAAATGAGCAGTTTTCGAGTAAAAATTATTTTAACAATAAGAGTTTATTTTTGTTTAATAATACAATATTTTATTTTCGATGTAATTTGTAATTTTTGATTCAGTATTGAAGTCCTCTCGTAGCAGGTCAGGAATTTGTTGCAAATTGTATTGTTAAAATAATTTTTTACTCGAAAACGGCTCATTTTATCGATGTCAAACAAGAGTACCTTTTTTAGCAAAAGGTTTAAACTTGTCGTGTTATTTTCATCTGTTCCATACGTGTGCGAGAGATTTCCCACATTTTCCCGGACACCCTGTATATAACACATCTTTTAAACTAAAAATGCTAAGAAAAGACTTGAAGGGACAAAAGAATTGGTTAATGGTAAAATATAATTTAAAATAGTTGGGCAAAAAAAAATCTCCAGGAAACATGAATGCAAGAAAACACTAATTTTCGTTTTGGTGTTAATTAGTGTTGTGTTGAAAAATCGTATTATTAAAATACATACCGTATGGGTTTTTATAGCAATGCCAGATGCAGGGGAGGGGGAGAAGGCCCCTCCCTTTTCATGTCACAAATTGAAAATATGGGCATTTAATGATGATATTCCCCCCCTCGGAAAGTTGATATGACTACCCTTGGCAAGATGTATTTAAACCAAAAAAGAAGCACATATGCGCACTACAAAATGTTAAAAAGAGAAACGTAAAGTATAAAATCGTCGACGGCCGAACAATTGTATTGTTTCCCCGTCGCGTCGGTCGCAGTGGTTAGCGGAGGGCATTTACAAAAATTCGCTGATATGACTCGGTAAAAAATATAATTTTAAAACAATTGTATTAGACTAAAAAGAACTTATTGGCTATTTGGCAGATATACGCATACGTATTATATCTGCACAAACATTCCTTTTGAATTTATTTGTGTTGTGCCGTTTTGTCTTTCTCGACCATATTAGGTTTGTTCCAGCAGAATGTTGGAAACATGTTAGCAACAATCGTAAAACGCAGAAATTGTTACAAACATTAGTCAGAAATGTTGGCAACAGTTTTCTGCCGGAACGAAAAATAAACAAGGCGTGCATACTGCTTATACGTCAACACAAGAAAGGTTATGTTAACAATTTGTCAGTAATGTTTGAAGAAAGTTTGCAAACTTTTCAAACAGTTTCCAAGATCTTAAAACTACTGCTGGAACAACAAACAATTGTATAATGTTAGAAACATGGCACTGTTGGAACGACAAATTTGACGTGCGCAGAATTCGAACGGTTGCAAACATTTCTGACAGCCTGCTGGAACAAACCTATTATCGAATATTGCATTTTTTTTTCCATTGGCAATGGCTTTAATTCTGCAAGAAATATTATATAAAAGAGTACTACAATAACGTAAAACTTTAACTTGATCAAGACCGTTTTCATAAAAAATACAATTTGCTTGTTACATGAGGGTGTGTCCATAAATTACACAAGATATTAGGGGTGGGAGGGGGTCGAGGTGAATCTCACTAAATCTTACCATGGGGGAGGAGGGTCTGTGCAAATATCACGTAATTTTTCTGCAGCTAGAAACAGAAAAAAGTTAACGAATTATGGGGCAGGTCCCCCCTCAGGAAAATGAAATGCATCTTTTGGGTTCAGGACCTTTGTTTTTTTGACTACTAATTTTGGCTACAAAATCAATTTCTGTTTAAGAAATGGTACCTTTTTGCATTCCCATAAATCTCACGTGAGATAAGGGGACGAGGGGGAAGGGAGTTAAAGAAAATCTCACCAGGGGGTGAGGGGATTCAAAAATGCCTCACGTCATTTGTGGACGCTCCCTGATGGCAATGTTGGTGTATCGCCAGACTCTCCATAGGAAATTCCATGTAAATTTTGATACCTTTATTTATTGGCTATCCTATTGATATTACAACAAAATTGTGTAACACTATTTTGAAGACATTTATGATAAGCTCACACACTGTTTTTCGTTATTTTTTAATCAGCCAATTAAAAATTGTTTAAGAAAAACCATTAGATGGCTTATTAGAAAATAACGAAATACAGTGTGTTATAAGAGACATTTTGCACCCCTTATTTTGCAATTCCGTTGTGGTTAACGTTATTCTGAGACTGCGCAGTAACGCACACATGATCCGTTATCGTTATTAACCATACCGGACTCCTTTACTTACGGATGAATACCGAAGAGCTTATCGTTATCGTTATCGTTATTGTTAAACTGCGTGGTTGTCGGATTGTAGAATTTTTATTATCAATTATTTAAGAAGGTTGACATTTAAATGCCGTATTAATTAAAATATCATTGATACATAGGCTCTAATTAGCGAAAAATCCATAGCAGTATAAAAAATAAAATAGTGTAAATAAATTAAAACGGACTTGCATTTTTAAGGATGTTTTAAATCAGTAATCTATTTACATGTTACAATCTGGCACACTTGCTTTTTATTCTACTACCAAACCTAACCTTACTTTTGTGTTTTGCTTATACTGCATTGTTACATCTACTTTGAAAAACAAAATCAAGAGAATTATTTGCATATATTTATATATCAATATATAAATGGAGAATAAAAGGAAGTACTGATTTTTCGTAAACTTTAAAATCGGTGAACCACAGGTAAAAATAAGGTTATGTGTCGAAAGCGCAGACGCAAGCTAAATTTATTCAAAGAGGCTGCAAAATCTCTGTCTAAAACTGCTGCCGTAATCGTTATGTGTAATAACGATAACCATAAGGAGGCCAAGAAACGTCTGTTATTTTAAGAGGTGCAAAATGTCTCTATTAGCTTATCTAATCAACGTCTTTAAAATGGATAATACAATTTTATTGTAAAATCAATAGGAGAGAATTTTCTATATCCAATCTGGCTATGTACCACTCGGTATACCTTTATTTTTCCTTTATTGACAATTTATTTAATTAACATTAATATATTCGCTTTTTGATTTTGAGCACATAGAGAACGAAATTAACAAAGCAGTCTGTGCAAACAAAGACGGTTAATACATTATTAAAGGGCTCCATCCACGCAAGCAAAACATCACCGTAATGCCTCTAAGCGACTCCTCAATGGTTGTTTTAATGTGTAGTTTCCGGTGCAACAAGTTGTAGCATGTTTACTTGGAAAGTGGCTTGAAGTGCATCGGAGAGAGCCATTCACGATAAGGAATAGTGTACGAGGGGTATCTGGAATATTTTAAATGGTTTTTCTATCCGCCCTTCAGATAAGGGAGCACAGTGTAGTGGTATTCTTTTGAAAAATTATCAGTTTTACCAGTATCAGTTCTATTAATTGCAAGTGATCATGATCATTTAATCACGTGACAGATGCTACTTGAAATATTAGAGGAATATTGCAGAGGCACTTAACCGGGGTATACACGGTCTTGCAAACCTGAAACGCACTTGCATGAAAGCAAATGTCAAATTACGCTTTTGATACACACGATTCAGATGTACCTGTCAGTTCAGCGTCAGTTTTGGCAGCTGGTGGTATGATCAACTTAAGCATAAGCGTAATTTGGCGATAAGATTTTTTCATTTTTGTCAATGTATTTATTACTTTTAACTTTCCAAAAGCATGAATAATCTTGGTAAATATCTATCAAATCACGCAATACATCTTCCTGGCGCCAATAAGCCATTTTATTAACTTAAAACCAACAAAAATTACCCCGTAAGCGACTTTCATAAACTGAAACGTTAACTGACGTGTCCTACACATGCACAAGTTTGCACGACGCGCGCCACGAAAAATCAAACTCGAACATCGAGTCGCATGCCAAGCCAGATGTGGCAGTTTTTTAATCCACACGGTCAAATTTGCGCGCGAGCTTTGGCTTTTTTGGCAGATGTAACAGTTTTACATGACCGAGTATACCCCGGTTTATATTACCGGCCTTATTTTTCCATCTGAGCTTGCACAGATGCATGGTGGAAAAAAGCCCCCTTAATAAGGATTGTGCCTGGCCAGAGACAAGAATGATACGAGTAACTGGTCCTAACAATTTATCCATTGTATTTATCTCTTTCTGGTTTAACGCAAGTTCCAATAAATATGTCTTTGTCTTTCATCATGGCAGGCTATTGTAGATGGAGCAATCATCGCTTTGCCCTGGTTGCCAAGTTGTTTACAATTTCTGCATGTAAACTTTAATGTCCTTTTTTGGCTCACATCTAATGAAGAGAAAGAAAATATACCATGATTCGAATATTTTTAACTTGACAAACGTTGCCGCAGGCAGTCACGCTGAAATGTTAATCGATATTTGTGTTTGATATTTTTCAATGGCCGATTTGTTTCGACAGTTTGTTTACCTTTAATTGGACTTTGAATATTGACTTTTATTAGTGATCACAGTGTATATATTAAATTTATGCTTTTCAACAGATAATTTAAGGTAATATTGACATGGTTATCTGTTAGAAAAAATCTTTATAAAAACCAAATAAATGACATTTTTAATAAGGTGTGTGTAATTATTGAACTAAACCCCAAGATTTTATATTAATAGGAAACAAAAACAAGTCTCTAACATTAAGGGCAAAAATACCACAGCTATATAATTTGAATTTGGCGGGCAAACGATAAAGCCGACTCACGCGCCATCTGCGTTTGCCTTCCTTGAAGACAGACAAGGAAGGTCCAGCAGCTATCTCTCTCGGATAATTTATTTACATTTAGTTGCTCGTCTCATTGTTGTCTCTGGCCTGGCTTTATTTATGTCGGTTTTAGGTCGTGCCTTATTTTGGTCTTATTTTAACTTCGGAACTGTTCGTGTAACCGAACGGCAGTCGACCACAAAATCGAAGTTTTTAGAAGTAAGTAAAAATACCTATACAGAGTGCTTCAAAAATCGATCACGAAACTTAAGGGGGTGATTCTACTTGACAATATAAAGGTAGAGCTTCATATATTTTTTTTCAAAATGTCATTCGTTTTCGAGTTACAAGCCGTCAAAGTTCAATTTTTATTTTGGTTTTTTCGCCATATTGCATTTATTTTTTAACCAACCCAGTTGATATTTGGCACACAAATCTAGCTTTGCATATTCTAAAATTTTAAGACAGAAGTACTTTTTTAAATACCGCCAGAGGGCTCTTTGGTGCCTAAAAGCGAGGTTTATCGGCTTTAATAAAGAGTTCCTTATTTTTAAGTTTTTGATTGTCTATAAAATGGCGCCCCCAGCTTTGCGATATCTGTCAAAATAAAAAAGTAATGATGTAAATAAGGTAAGGTTTTAAGGGTTTTATATTAGATTATTTTTGTATCGCAAACTGAAAATAGTTTGACAAATTTTAATCATTTTTAATTTAAATATTAGTTAATTTTTTATTTTTATTTTTTAACTTTATTTTTAACTTGACAACGGTGGCAGACTTGCACCGAAACGTTGTTTTTCAATTAGAAGTTTTTGGGTTTTTTGGGGATTTTCTTTTATTTTGTTTCAGGCGACCGGCCAGTTCATAGGGGTCAATAGGGCTGAACAGGGTCAGCTCGTATACCCCGGGACCAGGACCGAAGAGGTCCTATTCTTTCCAGGCGTGTACCCAACAAGAAGACCATCCAATAAATGAATCCGCCTAACCAATATAGAGCATATCTCCAATTAAGTAGTACTGTCGTTTGCCAAGAATTATCTTGGTTACCATTCTTTACTCGCGATCAGAACAAATCGATTTTCCAAAATTAATTATTCCAAGATATTTTTGTAGGAAAAAAATGCAATTTAAATTTTCCACGCAATTAACAACTACATGTCTTACCAAGATTAACGACCTCCGACAGGGGTGGACCAACTTGCGTTGCACAACTGAGGGTGCATAAATATAAAAATTATCATTTCTGGGGGTTAGTCCCGTAAATTAAGCGTCGCGAACGCCGAACTGGCAGCCTCTATCAATTCCAGCAGAAAATTCTTGTTTTGGAATTCGGGGCCGGATTTATGAGCGAAGTTTTGCAAATTCCCGAATGGAGATGTGATTTGATTTAAAGTGATTGGATGATAAATTGGACGGTAGTATTTTCGGTTTGGATGATGTGTTCGTTTAATTCTTACATGCAGACGATTTTTACTAGTAAGATTTTTTCTTATCTTTGGACAATCCGAAGGCTAAAAGCCTAAATACTAACGTACCATGGGTATCTTAAGCAAGGTAAGAGGGAGTTTCTTTGTTGGGAACCGTGAGTGAAGGAGGTATACTGGACAATTTTTCAGACCAGAAGCCATGGAAGAACCCATAAAAAAGCGATAAATCCTCCACAGTCTGACGATGGGTAAGAGAGGAAACCTTTCTGTAAGTGAAGGATTATTAATGAGGCGAACAGCTCTTCTTTAAATGGAATCAAGAATTCTAAGGGTTGTAGTGAACGCCATGCCCCAGATATGAGAACAATATTCCAAGGGAGGTCGGATTTGGGACCATAAAAAGTGTAAAAATTAGAAGGGGAAAAATACTTTTCTCGAAAGAGAAATTCAAGCTTTTTGAAGCTATGGATACAATGTGCCAGTTAAGGTTATTCTCAAATGTGACGCCCATAAGATTGAATGTGTCTTTGATCTGCAAAACTTGGCCGCTTATAAGTAAATGGTTAGTATTTGATGACTCTTTCTGCGACAAGCAACATGATTGTGTTTTAGATGCATTAAATATTATTAATATTAAAAATCAAAATTTTCACAAGCTGTCATATTAACGGAAATAATAGCAGAGACTTCAAACTTGGCAGTTGTAATCAGGGTCAAAAGACCTTCAAAATAGATTACCACTCGACACCTCTGTCCATTTAAAATTTTGGGGTCCCACTCCTAGCCGGTTGCAGTTCAGAATAATTTAAGCACGTGTGGTATTCGGTAAGAAAATTTCACACCTAGTTTGTGTTCAATAATATTCTTTTAAATTAATATTTGTAACTTTGACACGAGCTTTAAAATTTTACTATAAAATCAATATTTTCTATTTTACCAATTGTAGTTGCAAATATATTTAATTTTAGAGCTTATCATTGTTTATTATTTTATATTATATATATCTCATATTAGTACAGTTGGTAAAAATACTTTATTAATATCTATAAAGTGGTAAACTTAAGTTTATCAATTATATACCATACATCAGCAATAATGTATCCAATAGACTAGATAAGTTAGGCTGTAAAACTGTGTCTGTATATAAGAGTAACCTAGGTAGATTATTAGTTAACAATAAAGACAAAACTGAAAAATTAGAGTTGTCAGGGGTTTATAAAGTTAATTGCGCAGACTGTAATGCGGAATATATTGGTCAAAGTGGAAGGAGCATAAAAACAGAATAAAAGAACACAAAACATCAATTTTAAATGATTTAAAAACACAAGCATTTCAACACATTGTATAGAACAAAACCACATTATAGATCTTAATAATGTTAAACTACTCCAAAGAGAAAACAAAGGTAAAAATTAAATTTATATGAACAACTAGAAATTAAAAAATCACTTATAGACAATACAACTCTTTCTACCAATGATCAAAATTTCGCAGATATGCCAATTATAAATAAATTTATTACCACATCTGGGCCGCATAATAAAACCCCTAATAATATTTTATAGACCTTTTTGGGAAAAACGTGTTAAATGGTTCTGTTTGTAAATATTTCTCTTTTAAATTTAGTATACGAAGTACTCTTGATGAAGCCCTAGAAAGGCGAAACAATTGTAGAGTAATGCTCTAATAATTATTGAAACATTAGAAAGCAATTTTTCCTATTTAGTATTAATATTTAAAAAATGTTTCACAAGAAACCAACTGCGGATACAATTTAGTGTATATTATTTTTTCCTTAAAAATTTGAAACGCAAAATGATGATTAACTTTGTTTTGGTCGTCAAAAAAATTAAAGGTAGCTTTCCTGGGGGCTCTACAGGACTGGATTGCTTAGGGATCAAATCTTCTCCTAATCGGGCACTGCACACATGGGTTAAAAGGAGAACGCAGCCACAACGCTATCGAAGTGTATGGAGTCAAATGAAACCTTTCATACGCAGAGAACGGGGAAAGTCGGCAAACTCAAAGGCTTCGTCAGAGACAACAATGAGACGAGTAACTGGTCCTAACAATTTGTCCATTGTATTTATCTCTTTCTGGTTTAACGCAAGTTCCAATAAATATGTCTTTGTCTTTCATCATTGCAGGCTACCGTAGATGGAGCAATCATCGCTTTGCCCTGGTTGCCAAGTTGTTTACAATTTTTGTATGTAAACTTTAATGTCCTTTTTGGCTCACATCTAATTAAGAGAAAGAAAATATACCATGAATCGAATATTTTCAACTTGACAACGTTGCCGGAAGCAATCACGCCGAAATTTTAATCGATATTTGTGTTTGATATTTTTCAATGGCCGATTTGTTTGGACAGTTTGTTTACATTTTCTGTGATTTATTGTGTGTTTCGTGGTTTTTTACCTTTAATTGGACTTTGAATATTGACTTTTATTAGTGATCAAAGTGTATATATTAAATTTGTGCTTTTCAACAGATAATTTAAGGTAATATTGACATGGTTATCTGTAAGAAAAACTTTATAAAAACCAAGTAAATGACATTTTTAATAAGGTGTGTGTAATTATTGAACTAAACCCCAATATTTTATATTAATAGCAAATAAAAACAAGTACCTAACATTAAGGGAAAAAATGGCACAGCTATATAATTTGAATTTGGCGGGCAAACGATAAAGTCGACTCACGCGCCATCTGCGTTTACCTTCCTTGAAGACAGACAAGGAAGGCCCAGCAGCTATCTCTCTCTCGGATAATTTATTTACATTTAGTTGCTCGTCACATTCTTGTCTCTGGCTTCGTATAATTTTTTATCTTTCTGTCCGTCAAAACCGGCTTAGTGTGTATAGGCGTTTAGGTGTCACACCGTGAAAAGTTCACTTTGCCCACACCAAGCTGCGCCACTGTCTGCCAGACATTAATCCTCTTATTCAACTATTATTAAATTATTCATATACAAAATTGTAGCTTCCAAAAAAAAACTATTTTATCATGAGAGACAAATCAATTAATCATAACATTTAAAAAATTCAGAACAAAAACGCATTTATTAAAACGACACCCGCAAATAATCCACTCGAAAACTTCTCGAATGATTTTCCACTCGGTTACCTCTGAGTGAAAATTGTTTTTTTCGAAAAAAGAACATTAATTACTTCAAGGTTAAACAAATTGCGGTATCGAAAGCTGGTTTTTTAATTAATTTTTAAAGAAAAGTTGGCGATTTAAACGCGAGTTTTCACACAACGTTGAATCCAGTTAAGGAGATCAATCAAAATTAGGGGACGATGTTAAAAATGAATTAGGGGTACGTCAGCCCTGTGTATCGCGGGTGGTAAAAGTTAGGCGAGGATACAATCTACATATTTTTCTATTTTTATATACAGAGTGTTTAAGAACAAGATGCTGATGCTGAAAATATTTCGATTGTAATGTTGCTTGGTAATTTCCTAAATGATATTTACAACAAAACTACAAGCCATCAGGCGAGTGCTTATAAAAAATGTAATGAACAAAATTGCTAAAAAACAACAAACTTAACTTAAACAAAACAAGAAAAATATTTTGCCTAGAATTTTTTTCTCAAATGATATTCGACAAGACTATTTCACGAAATCTACATGCCAGTCTTTAACCTTTAATTTTCATATAAATTAACAATAATTTTTTACCTTTTTACATTAACCTAACTAAATTTAAGAATTTTATAAATCACAAGACCGCTAAGCGGTCGAGGGTTTGTTATTTTAAAATCAAAAACTCGAGCTAGATCCTTTTTAAATTATTATCTTTGAAACTATTTGCCAAGCCCGTCTTGCAAAAAATATTTGGATAGCTTAATATATTTGAATTTGTAGGTCGAGTGGCCTACATCTAGATTACAGGTTTCGTTCTCTTCCTGAAAGGAGAAACTGTCAGAAGAGAGATACCTGGCTGCGTTTCCTTATTATCAAGTAT
>JACEGR010012006.1:0-12965 GCA_014170235.1 Listronotus bonariensis | reverse complement strand
TGGTCACATACAGCCTTTGTTGTTGTCGTTTATCATACAGCAAACTCTTACTCTACATGTTTAAAAATTGCATGTAAAACATTGTGGTAAACTTATCCGACAAAAAAGTGGCGCGTTCGCCCAGTCCGACACCCGAAACATTTGACATTGACATGCTGGGTTAAAGCGCCGCTCCCATATATGGTGGAATGAATATTTGTGATAGACTCGTCAAAATAAAAGTCCCTAAACATGTTTTAAGAGTGTTTTTTTTATCTTGGACAAACCACAAAGGCTAAAAGCCTAAATACTAACATAGCGTGGGTGTCTTAAGCAAGGTAAGAGGGAGTTTGTTGACACGGTACTTAAATACTTGAAGATTTGGGGGAAGGAAAGACCTCCGCGGGCAGCAGGTTCCACAATTTAGAAACCCTAGGGATAAAAGAACGAACGAAATGGGAAGTTCAGGGCCTGTCCAATTGGACCGTATAGGGATGCATACGTGCGGCACCACGAGTTTTAAAGGTGTTTTTGCTTTGTAAAACTTGGCCGCTCGTAAGTAGAAGATGAGTATTTGATGACTCTTTTCGCGACGAGGAACATGATTGTGTTTTGGATGCATTAAAATGGACGAGATTTTTGGCGCCCCAATCCAATATTAAATTAAGATCCTGCGAAAGAGATATCTGCATCGTTCTGCGTTTGTTTTCCAAGTCAGGTTTAGTGATGGGTTTAGGAACCTTAAAACTGGAGTGAAGGGTACTATCGTCGGCGAAACTATGAATAGAATTAGTTGTGGACGAGAGAAGGTCGTTGATGTGAAGAAGAAACAATGTTGGAACTAAGCCCTAAAGGACTCCAGCATTTACTTGGTGAAAGTTTGAAGAATGGCCGTCCACAATAACTGATATACGACGATCAGATAGATAACTAGAGAGCCAAGTACAGAGTTTAGTTGAAAGACCATAGGAGGGAAGTTTATTAAGAAGTGCGGCATGCCAGACCTGGTCAAAAGCTTTGAATATATCAAGAGCAACGATCTGGGACTCACCTAGAAACTCAAGAGACTTATTCCAGCAGTGTGAAACAAAGGAAAGAAGATCTGCTGTAGATCTTTTGTGGGTTTTTCTAAGTACTTAAGAATTTGTGAATTTATTAATTTTCCATTACTTTACAAAAAACTGAGAGAATTGAAATTGGTCTATAGTTAGTTGAAAGAGATTTAGATCCTTTCTTTGGAATAGGTTAAACATGTGCAGTTTTCCAGCTCTCCGGAAAGATACCTGTATCGTAAGAAATTCGAAAGAGCCGAGTAGAAATTGGTGCAAGTTCTGGAGCACATTTTTTTAAACGATTGCTGGTATGCCATCCAGCCCAGACGATTTCTTGGTGTTAAGGGAAGAAAGGATACGCTTAATGTGTTTTACCTTAAAAATAATATCGGGCATTTTATAAGGAACTGGGGTAACCGCTGGAATTGGATGATTTGCGGGAGGGTCAAGGGTTGAATTGGCAGCAAATTGTTTAACAAATAGTTCTGACTTTCTTTTAGCGGTAGAAATAATTTCATCTTCCAAAGTTAGCGGTGGAAAAGAACTGGTACAAAAATGCCTACTTATGTTTTTCGTAAAGTTCTTTTCATGAAGTCCATTTCATTAAACCCAGGGACTATTCTAACTACTTATTGTGTGTAGTCAAAGGTAAGTAATAGCCGCTGTATCCCTATAGATATAGAAGTATTTGCAGCAAAGTCTACTGCTAGCACCCTGTAGGTTCAAATGGGATACGTTCGCGAAGAGAAGCAGAAGAAAAGATAAACAGCGGGTCGCCGATAAATCGAAGATAGTATCGGACTGAAATTATACTTACACGTAAAGCGAGCCTGGGAAAGTGCTGCATCGTGTGAAGGATTTCAAGGGCGAAAAATCCTGCTTGATATATTGGTTTTGCCGCCGATTTGTGGGCGGAATAATGGCAGGTCTAAGTGTTCAGTTTAAAGCGAAATAGAAACGTTTATAGTAACACTCGCATTTTGGACTTTCGTTATCATTCTTGTAAAATTGGTATAGTTAAGACCATATTTATTTCATTCTAAAAGCGATGCCGCCAGGTACATAAAAACTTATAAAGTAAACAAACCATTTCGAAAGCACATAGCCTCTGACAGAGCCTTATTACATATTTTTTGTTTTACCAACCAAGTCAAGCAACCGTCAAGGAAGCAACACTCTGATAATGCCAACTGAGATGTTGGCGAAACGTCCTAAAGAATGTCCTACAAACGAACGGATTGAAAACCGGAAAAATACCACATACATATATATATATATATATATATATATATATATATATATATATATATATATATATATATATATATATATATATATATATATATATATATATATATATATATATAGAATGCTGAAAAATATTGAGAAAACTGAAGAAATAACAACGTGATCTGGGATTGATATGTGACATAAAGTTTATTAATTGTTCTTGTATTTTTACTGCCTGAGCACAAATTCTTCAGTATTACTTCCAACACCCTTTAATCTTTGGAAAATAATCATAAAAACCCTCAAAATTGTTAATTTTCTCGATTTTTGAAGTAACAAACGATCAAAATTATAATCTGACGATTTTAAAGCCGTGACTAACTTCCCTGACTATCTCTCTCTTCATAATATAATCTTTTCCCATGGTACGCTTCAATTTAAATACCTTCACAAACATTTATTATCATAAACTTGCCTATTTTACTATATCTATGCGATTCCTCTTGTATCGCTGCTCTTCGCCAAGATAATAAATCTTTCGCAGGAGACAAAGCGGGTCTCCTGGTGTGGCCCGGCCACACCGGCGATGCTATCTGCAGCACGGTGGGTGTGAGTTAGCAAAAGAAAATCTCTTGAGCTTTGGTCGCAGTGATTCTATCTGCTAGAGCCGGCCTAAGGTGAAGCGAAAACGGTTTCATACCTACATAGGTGCAAGGTACTAGTCTGTGATACTAGATATGATTTTTTTATCTTTGAACTAACCCCGAAGGCTTAAAGCCTAAATACTAACGTACCGTGGGTGTCTTAAACGAGGTAAGAGGGAGTTTGTTGACACGGGACTTAAATACTTAAGGATTTGGGGGAAAGGAAAGACATCCGCATGCAGCAGGTTCCACAATCTATATAGAAAGTTTAGTTGAAGGACCATAGAAGGGAAGTTTATTTAGAAGTGCGGCATGCCAGACCTGGTCAAAAACTTTGGATATATCAAGAGCAACGATCTGGGACTCACCTAGAAACTCAAGAGACTTATTCCAGCAGTGTGATACGAAGGAAAGAAGATCTGCTGTAGATCTTTGTGGCGAAATCCATACTGCCTGTCATGCAAAAATTTTGTGTTTTTCTAAGTACTTAAGAATTTGTGAATTAAATAATTTTTCCATTACTTTACAAAGAACTGAGAGAATTGAAATTGGTCTAGAGTTAGATGGAAGGGATTTAGATCCTTTCTTGGGAATAGGTTGAACACGTGCAGCTTTCCAGCTTTCCGGAAAGATACCTGTGTCGTAAGAAATTCAAAAGAGCCGAGTTAAGATTGGTGCAAGTTCTGGAGCACATTTTTTTAAAACGATTGCTGGTATGCCATCCAGCCCAGATGATTTCTTGGTGTTAAGGGAAGAAAGGATACGCCTAATGCATGCAATGCATATCACGTGTTTCCTTACTACAGTACAAAAATAAAAAGGGTGATTTATTATGGTGCCTTGGCCAGTAATAAACTGGACTTCATGATAGGAACACTTTTAAAACCTTTTAGGGGGTTTCTTTGTCTCACCACGAATATTTATACCACTCTACAGCGTGTCCGCCTAAGTTTTCTACATATGGGAAACTTTTTTATTATTAATTTTACAAAAAACTTATTCTTTAGAAAAGTTTTGCCTGGTCTAAAACCTAAAATGCAATCATTCATTTTTTTTTTTCAGTAGTATACGGGGTACATAATATATAGGTAAATATGCATACTCATATTTGCAAAAAAGAATTTTAATTTTTTTTTTTTTTTTTTTTTGATAAAACGATGAAAATTAAATTTGCACACTTGTAAATACTTATTTTGAAATGTAATATCCAAAGAAAGCTTAAGAACTGTCAAAACTCTTGTTATCGCAGAAAAAAATTAAAGATGTATGTGGCTAAAATAAAAGAAATACCGAAAAAATGAAAAAACAGTATTAATTTATAAATAACGTTTATTTCAACAAAAATAACCTATATGACAATACAAAAAAAGAAAATACAGCTAATACTCTGTGGGCCCTCCCCTACTTCTCAGTAATGAGTTTACACGTCTGGGCATGGAAACGATTAAATTATTAATTAATTCCTGCCAAATGCGGTCCCATTCTTCTACGGCGGCTACCGCAAGTTCCTCCTCGGTTCTAGGTGGTGGATTGCGATTGTGGATAGCTCTGGAAACAATATCCCACAGATTTTCAATTAGATACATGTCTGGGGAATTAGCTGGCCACTTTAATCTGTTGATTTCTTCAGCATAAAGAAGCTCTTGAACTCTTCTGCCTCGATGTGCTCTGGCGTGAAAATGAAATTCTCTCTAGTTTCATGGCGGAGGGAATGACAAGTCATATTTTGTTGTATGCGAATTAATGGAGTTCGACGGTTGTACATTATTCCCCCCAGAACATTACTGTTCCCTGATTGGGAACGACTTCACGAGGATAGTTGAGTCTTGACTGACGCTCTGGCTCTCTCCATACCCTTTGACGATGGTCATCACTGACTAGACCGAATCTTGATTCGTCAGAGAAAAGGACTCTTTTCCACTGGGCTAAAAGCCATTCCCTATGGTTTCTCGCCCACTGGTGGCGGGCAACACGGTGTCGAGGCAATAAAAGAGGTACCCTTAAAATCTTCTGGCCCGTAAATTTGCGCTGTGAAGTCTTCTGCGAATGGTATTGGTGGAAATTACGCGGTTGAACGTACCTTGGAAATGATCTCTAATGGCTGGGGCCGTTGCGTTCCGATTTCGGCGGGTAAATTTGATAACATATCTGTCCTCCCTTTCGGTAGAAACACGTGGCCGTCCACTACGAGGCAATCTTTCCACATTTCCAGTTTCTTGATACCTGTTGATGATTCAACTCACAGAAGATCTTGAAATATTTAAACTGGCTGAAATATGGTGATTGGAAAATCCAGATTCATGCAGAGCAATTATTCTTGCTCTGTTATAAACAGATCACACACGTCCTGGCATTTTCAGTTAGAACCAATGTAAACTTTGCGTATTTAAAAATGCAAATAAACTAAACAAAAGTAACTAAACAATTTCAAATATTCGCAAAAACCACAAAAACTCTTATCTCCAAATAAGTATGTGATCTTTTTATTTCGTAAATAAAAGAATATTTTTATCTGATACTAAAAACATGTAGGATTCTTTATAACCAAGATATACAGGGGATCCAAGACTTTTGGCGTTGTGCGTATAAAGTAAAGTATAGACTTAAGTTTTTGAAAGTAAACTTAAGACACAACTAAAGCCATCATCGTATTCTGGTTTTAAAAAAACTCTTTAATTGTTTATAAGGAGCTTAAAGTAGACGTATACATAACTAGTTAACCCACGTTGAAAGGTAATTAAGAAATAAACAACAACAGCCCGTAATCTTGCGCCCATATTATCGCATAGCAATATCACGAATGAATGAATAATTACGGGCGTACTGGCAGTACTTACAGCAACTTTAGCCCATCAAGTATGTTCGCTAATAGCCGCTCTAATTGACAGATCTTACAAGCAGTACCATCTTGTTCACGAACCACCCGCAGGTACTGCAGGTATATTGTCAGCGATTAAATAACATGGTAGGTTTACTTTGCAAATGACACCTGTCAGATTGATGTGTGGGGTGGCCGGTTTGATACAGACCAACACCCTGTATCGTTCAGACGTTGGCTGTAAAATATGATAAAATTATAAAAGACGGTGTTTGTGAGCACTTTAAACTTTATAATATAGATAAAAACTGTTTGTTATATATATTTTTTATATTTTAATGATTTTTTTTAATAAATCTATTTTTTTATTATATACAAAATGTTGGTTTATCTGTAGTTAAAATGCGATTTTATAAAAAACGGTCCAAGATGACGATTTAATTAAAGTATACTTTTTTGTAGAAAAAGAAGAAGAAATCAAACGATTGTGGCGAGCAGTGGTGTAGTGGCTAGCGTGTCTGCCTCTTACCGCAGCGATCTGGGTTCGAATCTCGGAGTCGGACATCGGATTTTTAATAGCTCGTCACCTCACAGTTGGCAATGGCAAACCACTGTGTAGTATTCTGCCATTTCTAGGTAGTAGTTATTTAAAAATAACGTCCGTGGTGGCACTACCGCGTTGTCTAAAAGGTGCTGTGAAATGCAACTGCATGTTTCAGTGCTTGGATAACGTTGACGGAACACGACAATATTGGGTTAAACATCCAGTAACCCGGCACTCACGGTACACTGGTATTTAGGCATAAGCCTTCGTGAGATGTCATAAAGATAAAAAAATGTGAAATTTATCTTTTTGTTAAAAATGCATACATAAAATGAAAAAAACTCGTGTCACCCTGTATAATCCCGACTTTCTCAACAGCCGTTTACCTTTTTAAAACATACATTAGTATGAGGTTATTTAGTTGCCCAAATACCATTGGTACTGTGGCAACAGTTTAAAAGTTATAATTAAAATAGGCTTTTTATTCTAAATTTGAAGGTCAATATCTTCCTAACGAAGCGTGATAGAACTTTTTTATATGAAGTACTAACATTATTTTGGCTCACTGTATCCCTCTATTATTTATGACCATATTTTTTCAAACACCCTCTATTAATTAATTAATTTGACACATATTAAAAACGGCTGCTCAAAACAACTTTTACCACGTCCACCTTTTTTAGGAAAAAAAGTTGAAAAATAGGAATGCTTTTTTATCTTTGGACAATCCACGAAGGCTTAAAGCCCAAATACTAACGTACCGTGGGTGTCTTAAGCGAGGTAAGAGGGACTTAAATACCTGAAGATTTGGGGGAAGGAAAGACCTCCACTGGCAGCAGGTTCCACATTCTAGAAACTCTAGAGATAAAAGAACGAACAAAGTGGGAAGTTCGGGACCTGTCCAGTTGAACCGTATAAGGATGCACACGCGTGGCACCACGAGTTTCTCTGCTAGGAACCGTGAGTGGATAAGTACTTATAAAAAAGCAATAAATCTCCCCAGTCCGACGATAGGCAAGAGAGGGAAGCCTTTTTGTAAGGAAAGGATCATTAATAAGACAAATAGCTCTTCTTTGAATGGTATCAAGAATGCCAAGGGTTGTGGGGGACGCCATGCCCCAGATATGAGAACAATATTCCAAGGATGGTCGGATTTGGGACACATATAAAATGTATAAATTAAAAGGGGAAAAATACCTTTTGGCTCGAAAGAGAAATCCAAGCTTTTTGAAGTTGTCGTGGCTATAGATACAATATGTTTATGCCAGTTATGGTTATTCTCAAATGTGACGCTCACAAGACTGAAGGTTTCTTTGCTCTGCAAACTTGGCCGCTCATAAGAAAATAAGTATTTGATGACTCTTTTCGCGAAAAAGAACATGATTGTGTTTTGAATGCATTACAATGGACGATATTTTTGGCGCCCCAATCCAATATTAAATTAGGATCCTGCGAAAGGGATATCCGCATCGTTTTTCAAATCAGGTTTAGTGATGGGTTTAGGAACCTGAAAACTGGAGTGAAGGGTACCTTCGTCGGCGAAACTATTTGTGGACGAGAAAAGGTCGTTGATGTGAAGAAGAAACAATGTTGGTGCCAGAACTGAACTTGAGGCACTGCAGCATTAACTTGGTGAAAGCTTGAAGAATGGCCGTCCCGAATTACTAATATACGTCGATCAGATAGATAACTAGAGAGCCAAGTACAGAGTTTAGTTGAAAGACCATAGGAGGAAAGTTTATTAAGAAGTGCGGTGTAGGTATCTACTCTCTAGTTATCTATCAAATCGACGTATATCAGTTATTGTGTACGGCCATTCTTCAAGATTTCACCAAGTAAATGCTGGAGTGCCTTAGGGCTCAGCTCTGGCACCAACATTGTTTTTTCTTCACATCTACGACCTTCTCTCGTCCACAACTAATTCCATTCATAGTTTCGCCGACGATAGTACCCTTCACTCCAGTTTTCAGGTTCCTAAACCCATCACTAAACCTGATTTGGAAAACAAACGCAGAGCGATGCAGATATCTCTTTCGCAGGATCTTGGATTGGGGCGCCAAAATATCGTCCATTCTAATGCATCCAAAACACAATCATGTGTTTGAATTTTTTTAACAAAAGTTAGAGGGGACGACGCCGACGGAACTTTATGTCCTTAATGTATAATATAATAATTATATGTATGTAACAAAATTACCCAAGAATTAATTAAGTAATAACAGTAGGTGTGGCATCCACGAGCACATTGTTCTATGTATGGTCATAATTTACCTTTTGACACTAATGCTAGGTTTGGTGAATTAAACTCCATACTGGGCGTTAATTTTTTTACAATTTTAATCAAATATCTACAGTGTGTCTAGATAATCAGCAGCATATAAAAAACTCTTTTATTTTTAATATTACTGAAAAGGTTATCGTTTATAAAAAATAGTTTTGCATAGTCCAAGACCTAAACTGTATTTTTTTATTTTTACAATAAAAGGGCTTTCATATTAAATATAATTTTTAAATACGCACATTTGGTAATTTACATAAAAAAAATACTATTTTATATTATTTATCACTTGAAACCGGTTGAAGACATACAGGGTGTCCCAACTCTATTTCTACAGAAAATAACTTCGCCTCTGTACCAGATACAATATAAAACCAAATAGACTCCCAGAACAATGCTAAATTTTTGGGTATCAGTTTGGACGCTGGCTAGGCTAATGCTCGATGAATACCCGCTTCTTAAATTCCACGAAGCGAGCGTCCAAATTTAGCATTGTTCTGGGTGAAACTATAATTGTCTTTGATAAAACTTAAATAAAATATGTATGTTTGGAAACGCGAGTCTCCAAAAAAATTTCTTTTTGTCAAATAAAAACATTTTTTATTTTAAGTTTATTGTTGTATCTTGTATACAGGAGCGAAGTTATTTCGTGTATAAATGGAGTTGTGACCCTGTCTATGCATCGATACGTCGTATACCCAATAACAATAATAGAATAAAAGCAGAGACGAGCAACTAAATGTAAATAAATTATCCGAGAGAGATAGCTGCTGGGCCATCCTTGTCTGTCTTCAAGGAAGGCAAACGCAGATGGCGTGTGAGTCGACTTTATCGTTTGCCCGCCAAATTCAAATTATATAGCTGTGCTATTTTTGCCCTTAATGTTAGGTACTTGTTTTTGTTTCCTATTAATATAAAATATTGGGGTTTAGTTCAATAATTACACACACCTAATTAAAAATGTCATTTATTTGGTTTTTATAAAGATTTTTTTCTTACAGATAACCATGTCAATATTACCTTAAATTATCTGTTGAAAAGCACAAATTTAATATATACACTGTGATCACTAATAAAAGTCAATATTCAAAGTCCAATTAAAGGTAAAAAACCACGAAACAGACAATAAATCACAGAAAATGTAAACAAACTGTCCAAACAAATCGGCCATTGAAAAATATCAAACACAAATATCGATTAACATTTCGGCGTGACTGCCTGCGGCAACGTTGTCAAGTTAAAAATATTCGATTCATGGTATATTTTCTTTCTCTTAATTAGATGTGAGCCAAAAAAGGACATTAAAGTTAACATGCAGAAATTATAAACAACTTGGCAACCAGGGCAAAGCGATGATTGCTCCATCTACGATAGCCTGCCATGATGAAAGACAAAGACATATTTATTGGAACTTGCGTTAAACCAGAAAGAGATAAATACAACGGACAAATTTTTAGGACCAGTTACTCGTCTCATTCTTGTCTCTGATAAAAGTACATAATTTTAGTGGTATTATGCTCAACTATATTTGTAATTAAATTTAAGGGTCAGTTTATTAATTTTTATCCCTCTTATCTGCCTTAAAACTACTCGCAGTTTTTAAAACAACCCTTAAAAAAATCAAAAATTTGCACTTGAAGCTCTTGTAAAACACCTTACTTACACAATACAAAAAAAAATGTATACAAAGGACCCAGCAACCACAGCAAAAGCTCCGTTGGAGGTACAATTTTCTTTTGTTCATGTGACTTCTTCACGGTTAAAAAGCGCCCCGACTACTACGAGCTTTTTTCCACCTTTTAGCCGCCATTTTTACGAGTGTTTGTATGTAGATGTACCATCGTTGGCGGTAGATGGTACGTTCTGATTTTAGAGTTCAAACGCTGTTAGTTAAACACCGCTACGTCATACTTTGATAGCATCAAAATGCCCCAAATACACATCGACTACAGAAACCCCATATCTACAATTTGCGGTAGCTAGTTCTACAGTGCTACAGTTAAGCGATGTCTATGATAAGAAAATAAATGGCAAATCGGTGCTTTTGTATGTAAACATTTGGTTGTTGATGACGTAGCTGTGTTAAACTTACAGCATTCGTACTTTACCAACGCCTCAATTATGCTTACAGATATACAGGATAGAATTAAATTATACAGGGTGTTCATTTAAAACTCTTCCACTCAAGTTATCTTTGAAACGAGACAGATTTGAGAAAATCGCCGAAACACGTCAAGATATTTATTGAGGGGAACGTTTTACAAAAATTGGACGGCGCTCTTTAACTCCTTAACCACCAGGGCCACTACCCCAATATTCTTAAATGAGAAGGCGGGTCGAGTGATACATCATTTTAAAGCTCCTGACGAGTACTTTATAACCCTAGAATATGAAGTCAATATCTTTTAAAGGTTTTTTAGTGGTGATACTGGTAGTAATATACAGGGTAGAAGAAAAAGTACATATTTTTCTATTTAAGAACCCTGTATATTATTTTACCATTAAAAAGATCTTTAAATGAGCTTTAAGAAAATACCACATTAAGTACATCTAACTTTATTAGTTTCGGAAATATGACCATCCAAATCAGGTATTTGGGTAATTTTAAAGTACCGCCATTTTGTAATAGGTGAAGATATTGACTTTATATTCTAGGGTTATAAAGTACTCGTCAGGAGCTTTAAAATGATGTTTCACTCGACCTGCCTTCTCATTTATTATGGGGTGGTGGCCCTGGTGGTTAAGGGGTTAAAGGGGCGCTGTCCAATTTTTTGTAAAACGTTCCCCCTCAATAAATATCTTGACGTGTTTCAGCGATTTTCTCAAATCTGTCTCGTTTCGAAGATAACTTGATGGAAAGTTTTCAAATGAACACCCTGTATAAGTCATATGGGATAACAAGTTTTAAAATTATTTTTGAAAAATTTAACTTTGAAAGGTTGTAACTCAAAGTCCAAAATTTTGAAAAATATTGATATGAATCTGTGCCATTATCTGGTAGAATCACTGCTTTTAAAATTTGTTATTGATATTTGAATCACCCTGTATTTAAAATGGGTATTATTTCAAACATCGAAGACAAGTATGTTATGGAAATGTTAAATGATAAAAAATCAAATTAAGCCGTATAAACCTAAATACGTACTTAAAGCAATCTATTTGATTCGCCACCCAAGCAGACTGATTATTTCTAAATGAAGTGCGTCTGAATGAAAAAATCAACGGCAAAAACCGTTTAATTCAACAAACTAATCACGGGGAACGGTGGTCTTTAATTTTAATCAATATACCGGAGGAATCTGCTATATCGATTCGGATTACTTTTTTGCATACGTTATTATCTCTTCCTATAAGAGTAAATAATTACTTAAGGTCAATGTCATCGTGGATACGTTCCTGATTTTTTAAATAATTCTAAAATAGTATACGCTTCGTGCCACTTCAGAACTTTTATGGGCAATTTTTGCAAATAAGTGGTAAAGAGACGGTCTAAAGCGAGACAACATTTGTGTATGTTTATATCGGTTGTACCTAGTCAAACGTAGCTTGTAGAAATGTAGAATATTGTTTATTCACGACCGTAATAAATGCTGTTTTTAAAACACTTTTATTAGCTTGGGTTGTATGTATGTATGTATGTATGTAACGGAATCTTTAAGCTTAATTTTCACCAACTTCCAGCTATTCGATTGCTTTGAAACTTTGCACACGTAACAAGGACCCATGACAATGCAATAAACTGCAAACAGTATCCCGTTATCCTGATTAGGATCGCCAGGATAAATAAATTCCTTTATAGATTTTCTGTAGTAGAGTAACAGAGAAAGAGCTAGTGCGCGATCTGCGCATGCGTGCAGTTTCAGACGTACACTCAGCATAAGGCTGACAGAAACTTGTTCGGAGTAGTTGTGTTCTGAAACCCCATGCAACAGTGAAGCTTTAAATGAAATGATTAGATTACGAAATAGTTCGTGAAACATTTCAATATCACATGTCCGCAGAAAACTAATAAATATATCGAACTAAAAATGAAAAATAAATAATAGTTTAAAAGAAACTAAAAAAAACACGCTTTTATATGCAACCGAACTAAAATTAGAAAATAATTTTTCATTACAAAGAGTTTGTGTTACAGTAATAAAAGGTCAAACAATGAATCAGAATTATATACCTCAAAATAGAATTATAATAAATTTTAAGATAATAACAGAATAATTCAATTCAGAATAAAAGCGTGGGGTGCTTAATATATTAAATGTTATAATTATTTCATTTGTAAATATCTATGAGGGAAAAGTTATAAAAAAAAATAGTAAAATGCACCCCACGCTTTTATTCTGAAGTGAATTATTATTCTGTTATTATCTTAAATTTTATTATAATTCTATTTTGAGGTATATAATTATGATTCATTGTTTGA